>CAJVPS010000062.1:0-42362 GCA_910591765.1 Ambispora leptoticha | reverse complement strand
GAAATAAATAGTTTTGAATTGAATTATTTGAAAAATATAATTAAAAAACTTATTATTATAATAATAGTAATCTTTTTGAAAGATTTCTTTTTTAATTATACTAGTACTCTTTCTTTTACTTAGTTTTATTTCTTTGATTATACAAAGTTGATTTTGATTTGAATTATAATATTATATTGTTTTTTGATTTTTGATATTATTTTGAGAGTAAAAGATCTCTACTATAAATAAGTTATACTTTTTGTTTTATTTGTTTTATTATTTTTGAGAGTAAAAAATCTTTACTATAAATAAATCATATCCTTTTTGATTAGTTATTTAGTTATTTTACTTTAGTTTTTATTTTTTCTTTAATTATAATCTTCTTTAATTAATAGTAATTTTACTTTAGTTTTTATTTTTTCTTTAATTATAATCTTCTATAATTAATAGTAATTTTATTATTTAATTACTTTGAGTCTTGAATTATATTAATTATTAATGACTTTACTAACTGATCTTTATAATTTTCTTGATTTACTTCTTTCTTTTATTTATTATTTATTTTTCTCTTTATTAAGATAATATCTATAAATATTAATATAGATCTTAGAAATCTTTGTAATATTAAAAGTATAGTTTAATTTCTCTTCTTTACTCTTTAATTAATTCAGTTTCTTTCAATTTAATATTATTAAGATGAATTCAAGTGAAAATCTATTTATCAAATTTGTCATAATACTATTTATATATTATTTTTATAATAATATAATAATATTTATAAGAATAATATATTATAAAAAATAATTAATATTAATATTATTATATATAAAATTATTTGTTAGATTAATATATGAAATTATATGATATTAAAAAATAGATAATATATATTAAAAAAATATTAAATTAATTATAATTATTTATATAATCTTAAATTCAAATTTTATTTTTATTATATATAATATTATAAATCTTAATTATATAAAAAACTCTATTCTTAATAATAATAAATGCTAAATAATATTATATTAATTATTATTATATATTTATATATAAAAAACTAATTATTATCATTTTTAATTATATATATATTATTAATATTAATTAATAATATCTATATATAACTTATTTAATTTTTCTTTTATATTTAAGCTAGTATATATATAGTTATTACAAAAAATAAAGTTTAATTTTTTTAAAAAATAAATTTTTAAAATTTATTTTATTTCTATTTTATGAATATAAAATAATTTTATATTACTTGTTAATATATTATTAACTTAATTTCTTAAGATATTTAGCTTATAATTTTCTTAAAAGTTAATATATTAAATTTTCTTCAGAATAGTCTTGAGTTTTTATATAATTTCTGAAAGCTTTTATACTTTAAAATATTATTTCTCAATAACTTAGAAATATTTTTATGAAGTTTGAATCATTGAAATATAATATTTATTGATTTTTTTATTAATTCTATTTATAACTTTTTTCTTTAATATAGAACAAGTTTTATTTTTTTGAATTATCATATTCTTTCAAATTAATAAATAAATTATATTATAAAAAGAGATTAAATTATCTTAGAGAATCTTTAAATAAAATTTTGTATAAATTTTTTATTATCATTATTATAAAATAGCTTAAACTATCTTTTTTTATTTCTTGATATATTTTTTTTCTTGATTTTTAAAAGTTTATAATCTTTTAAAAGTGATAAATTTTGATTTTTCTATTTCTTTTATACTTGACAAGAAATTATTATACTATTATTAAATTATAATATATTTTTTTAATTTGAAAGAATTTAATATTCAAAAAAAATAAAACTTAATCTATATTAGAGAAAAAAATAAAAATAAATTCAAATTAAATAATTAAATTATATTTCTTTTTTTTGCAACTTGCTTAATACTCATAACTTTATAAAAATTATTATTTTATTCTTGTCAAAGATAATTTACTGATATAATAAATATCATATTTATATCTAAAAAATTTTATTTAGTATAATATTTAAAAGTAAAAGAAGAAAATAATAAAAAAAATTAGGATTAATAATAATAAAAAATAAAAAAATATAATATATACATATTTATTTATATTATTATATATGGAAATTAAATATTACTTTTTGTGATAACTATATATATATAATCATTACAAAAAGTAGTATCTAATTTTTTTAAAAAATAAAAGTTTGAATTTATTTTATTTTTGTCTTATGAATACAAAAATCTTTTTTATCACTAACTAATATATTATTAGCTCTTCATATAGCTCTAATATCACTTTGATTTCTAAAGATATTGAGTTTTTAACCTCCTAAAAATGCCAACATATTGAATTTTCTTCATATAGCTCTAATATCACTTTGATTTCTGAAGATCTTGAGTCTCTAACCTCCTAAAAAGCCAATATATTGAATTTTCTTCAGAGTAGTCTTGAGCTTTTTTATGATTCTTGGAAAACTTACAAATTTTAAAATATTATTCTCAATAACTTGGAGATATTTCTATGAAGTTTGGATCATGAGAACACAACATTCATTGATTTCTCTATTTGATAACTTCTTTTTCTAATTTAAATCAAGTTTTATTTTTTTGAAACATCATGTTCTCTCAGATTAATAAACAAATTATATTATAAAGATGGACCAAATTATCTTAGAGAACCTTTAGATAAGACTTTGCACAAATTTTTTATTATTAATGTTATGAAATGGCTCAGGATGTCTTTTTTTGCTTCTTGTATAGGTGCATTTTTTTCTTGATTTTTAAAAGCCTATGGTCTTCCAGACAGTGGTAAATTTTGCTTTTCCTGTTTCTTTTGTACTTGGCAAGAAATCATTATACTCTTACTGGGTTCCGTTACATTTTTCCTGCAACTTGCTTGGCACTCGGAACTTCATAAAATTCACTATTTTTATCCTTGTTAAAGAGTCTACTGATGCGACAGGTATCATATTTACACCTAAAAAAATTTCACCTAGTGTATGTTTAAAAGTAAAAAAAGAAAATAATAAAAAAAATTAGCGTCAACAATAACACATGCAAATCGGGCGTTACTTTGTGGCGACTGTACATGTATTTAAGCTATATTTGTTAAAGATTGATAATGGTCCTAAACACGAAATACATGTAATTAATATTTCGTCATAATAATTAATTTTCTTTTTTGATTTTCAGTGTCTTTAACGTTCGGGGCTGGAAATATTCTCCCATTTGACTTCTTACGTTATCAGAAGAGTTTTTTTTTTGGCAATCTGACTAATCCATTTAAACATTTATCAAAATGATCTTGAACATGAGCCGTATCCTGATAACATCCTACATCTTTGATTCAAGGGTATCAGGCAAAGTATTTTAGCAAGGAGACGTTCATAAATTATTGTCTTCATTTTTTTATTTCGTTACATTCTTTATTAGAACATTCAGTATTAATTCGTTTTGTGACCCAGAACAGTTACATTGATTCCATGCGTTTACATCGATATACAGTGTGTGACAAAAAACTTAACTATTTGCTGATTATATTAGATAATAAATAAATATCTTCAATTTTAGCTTAATTTATATTATTTTTTACTGAATTAAAATTAAATAACAGATTTATTTACTATATTTATTAAATAAATTCTTGCAAAATTCATGATTAAAATATTATTAATTACTCACAAATAAAAGATCTATAACTTATTATATTATTAAAATAAAGATATTTGTTCTATATCTAAATTATCCAAACTGATTTTAATTCTATAAAAAATTTATGAACTATTGTTAAGAATAATATAAAGAAATAAATATCAAAAAATTTGAATATTTTAAAGAAGTTTTTGATAGATGAATGGGATCCTATTTCAAAAATCATTTTAAATAATTTAATAAATTCAATAAAATATTATTGTAAGTTAATTATTAAAAGCAAAGATAAATAAATTAATTTTTAAGTCTAATAAATTTTATTCTATAACTTTTTTTGCTTTTAAATGATATATTGATCACTAAATTTGATGTAATATTCATGAATTTATAATGAATTTAGTATAGTTAAGTTTTTTTGTCACACACTGTACATGCGGCAATAATAAAAAATGAGAGTCAACTGTCATACGTTGGGCTAGCTCCACCCAGAAACTTAATAATGATCATAGCCCTGAGATTGCACAAAGCAGTACGATGACTATTTAATTTGAATTCTCGTGACAGGAGTAGTGCAACCAGAATTCCATTTTTGACATAAAACGGCAATAATTACAATCTTGATGATTTCTGATTACAACAAACAATCAACATGTAATAAAGGTAAATGTAGAAGACCAAAATTATGCAAAACATGAAGATCATTTGGCCTATAACAATTCTTTATTAAAGACTTTTGTCGTTTGCGGTTTCGGTATTGCCTTTTCTGTTCTGCACTAGAAAATTCCAGTTTAGTCAATCGTCACAGGTTTTTTCTGACGGATGGTTCCGTCACATCATTCAGTGCACTGATATGGTCTTTCCAGAGCCGTTCGTGTTTACATTATTATTAATAATTTAATTGATCCCTGAAGGAATTGAACCTTCTCCTCAGAAGAGACCAGTCATACGGGAACCTGAAAGAAACGAGAAGAAATAAAGGTAGTCACTGTTCTATGCATACTTGTATAAAATTATCTGCCAGCAAGTGAAATATAAAGAATGTAGAGTTTAGCTATGCCACAAGTGATGGAGAATTTATCTGAAATGTAAAAGAGATTTTACCAAGATCACAAAGTTTGGAGAATTTTTTAGTAATAACTGGTTGAAAGTTAATCAAGATTAAATAAACTTATCAGTAAAAGCAATGGAATTGGATAAACGAGTGTGGACAAATGAGAGTAATAGAAGAAATTATGTATTAGTATATAAAATGTACATTGTCATATTTTATTGCTTCCTATTTAGATTTTTTTCGTAATAAACTAACATGAGTGGGACATCATGAAGTATATTTTCTCTAAATCTCGTATAATTCTGATAAAAGCCTTTTGATTTGGTATAGTAATTCAATTTCATCACTTAATAAAAAAAAATACTCACTTCTCTATTTAAAATGTTTCACCAAATTTATTTTTACCTATTTATTAAAATAATTTTAAATATTAGAATTATAATTACAGTATTTTCTAGTTAAACTCTATATATTCTTCGAATTTTATAGTGATTATATAATGTTTTTTAATCTATCTAATGCAAGTCAAATTAAAATTTTAATTTTATGTATATAATAAATAAATATGCAATAAATTCTAGTGCAATTAATATTTAACTTTTAAGCAATTAATGCTTGTTTTTAATTAAAAATATTCATTTAATATTTTTATTGATTTGTTTGTCTTAATATAATATTTTTAATAATATATTATATTTTTTTAACAATAAATATCAAATTGTGTTATATTAGTTTGCGTTGATATTTTTAATTTTCTTTGATTTTTATTGATTTGCATATAATTTCTTTAATTTTGTTAACTTGTATATTTGCATAATATATATAATAAATATATCCTTTGATTTTATTAATTTGCATATTTGTATGATATATATGTAATCCTTTTATTTTGTTAATTTGCAATCATTATCTAGTAAATTCTTAGCATTTCATCTGGATTTTGTTACTTCTTTCTCTAACTAACCTTCTTCTATGTAATTATCTGATTATCTAAATTCTATCAAGTAATAATTTCTTGTTATTTAATAGACTGAAATCAGATACTATTCCTATATATTACAGCTCTATATCAGTTACTTCACTTCAATCTTTCTCTCTAACTCTTCAACAAAGTACTATTACTTTTTCAGAAATCTTTCACAATATCTATTTGTCATGATGAGAGATAATAAATATCTCACTCTCATATTTATTCATGAGTATTTCCAATTTCTCTAACTCTTTTAGAGCATATATATCCCTCTGGATATTCAATTGCTAAAGCAGAGAATTGATGAGATGCCCTCTCTATCACACATCTCTTTCATGAAGTCTATTCATATTTCTATATTTACCTTCATGTAAAGATGGTTTATATTTTTCTCACCCATGATTGCAGCTAATTTTTCATGATAATAATATATTATTTATAGCTGCCTATGTTTACTTGCTTATGAAAGATGCAATTTTGTAGGACTAGTGAAAAATTAATTACATGTATTGCTATAATAGTGTTATCAAAAATTATAAACACTGACTATTATTGATCAGGAGATACTGTATATACACTATACTAATATGTATAAATGCTTGCTATTTTTTATTTTATTTCATTTTGTGTGTGTGTGTATCTGTGTTTGTTACCATGCATTTGCACAACAAATGCTATCTTTACTCTCCAAGTTAATCGAAATTTAACTTTCACTTTGGGAAAAAGATGAGAAAGATCCATCTATCTTTAATATTTAAAATCACCTTTCTCCGAAAGACAAGAAAAAAAATACTTCATATATATGATGGTCATATGGTCTTGAGATTTTCTAAAATCAAGTGATACATCAAAATTCCGAAATCTTTATAGTATCAACTGTACGTTAATAATATAATCAAAAATATAGAAAGAATTTAGAGTCTATCCCCTGGATAACAACATATTTATTATTACATATATACGAGTCAAAAAATATATCGATATGGTTATTCTGTATTACGTGGCTTCAAATAAACTTTTCCACCAAGGCAAACAGGCATGAATGTATGTTCGCTTTTAATTGGCAAATGAGAATCGACTAATTCAACCTGATAATTAAGATAAATCAAAGAAATTATAGATTTCATCATATTTATTGCTTGAAAACGGCCAGGACAAATACGTAGTCCAGTTCCGAAAGTAAGATTTGAATTCCTCGTTATGTTGCTCTTTTGTTCATCGAGAAATCGTTCAGGCTTGTATTCATGCGGATCATGCCAAAGACTAGGATCATGATGAATGGCATGAACATTTATTCTGAATTGTGTCGAGGCGTGCCATTTGCGTCCAACAACATCGACTTCTTTGTTGTTGATGCGAGCAATTGCTATGGGTGGAAAGACTCGACGTGCTATAAACCAAAATTTATTTAGTACCAAGTTAATCAAAATTACTTTTCAATTTACCAATTATGCTTACTTTCATAAATAATCGCTTCAAGGTATTTAAGTTGACTAAGTTTGTCATAGGAGATGTTGTTTTTGTCGTCTCCGAAAACTGTACTTAGTTCTTCGAGTAATTTCTTTTTGGCATTTGGATTACGTTCTATATTTTCGATCGTAAATCCAAAAGTATTTGTAGTCTAATAATAAACAAAAGAGAGAGATTAATAATTCATTTTTTATTCGTCAGTCTAATAAGAAACAAGAGGGATTAATAATTCATTTTCATTCGTCAGCAATATAATAAAATCTCGCTTACAGTGTGAATTGATGAATTAATGATCTCAAATAGAAAAACGCAAATTTCTTTGTCAGATAAACGTATAGATTCATTATTGTCCGTAAATGAATTAGTATTTAGCAGTATATTCAAAATATCTGTTTTTCTGCTGGATAAATCTCCATTCTTATTTTCTTGTTTTCGTTTTTGAACAATTTCATTGTATATTGACTGAACCTTTTCTTTTTCTTGAAAATATTTTTTAGTCTTCCACCAAAAGATAGATCTCGCCAACGCTTCAGGTACCAACTGAAAATAAGAAAAAGCATTCACTTGCTTTTTTAACAACTGGTCAATATCTTCACCCATCTCGTAGATTTCTTTCGCGATGTTAATCTTCGGCCCAGTCGTCAAACTATTGAAATATTTCGTCATAATCGAAAAATTTTCACCGGTAGTTGTACGAATCATGATATCGAAGAAGAGACGTAAAGACCATTCCTTGATATCAATAACACGCTCAGCGCCGAGTTCTTCCCAGTACACTTGTAGCTCTTTGAAACATTCTAAAACTTCATCAAACAGCGCGTGTTGATACTTTTGGTTTAAGAGAGATTGCTCAAGTATTTTGCGATAATATCGCCAGCTTTCGTGGTCGTCATTCAAGAAGACAAATCCAAATTCTTTTAAGTATTTTCTAAAAATTTTAGTGAGTTTCATTTGAGCGAAAAAAGAACTTTTGGTGCTTGGTTGCGTCAATTTTTCAATTTGATTGGCATTGTTTAAGTAAATGTTGCGATTTGGTAACCAGAGTTCAAATAAATCTCCATATTGCTGGCGACTTTTTTGAGCAAACTCGAATGAGCTACCCCGGATTAGATGAAGATTACCAATTATTGGAAGTGGGAATGGGCCGTGAAGTGGATTTTCACGTGTAAAGTAGTTAAAGTAAAAGCGGAAAATATAATAGAAAAATGATAAAATCAAAATTTCAAACACTTTAACTGAGAATAAAAAATCAAGAATGCGAATGAGAACCATTGTTTTACGTGAATACTAAAAATTTTTCTGTTGCTTTATAGTTTCTTTATATACCTTACGCATACATAAATAAAGAGTTTTGCAAATGAAAAACGAAAATTTTGTATCATAAGCATATTTAAGACATTTGAACTTGATATTAAGGTTAAAGGATTGTTATTATTATTTGCGCCTAAACAATCCCGCTAAATTAGGCAATTGTGTATACCAGAATGAATTACTTTATTACAAGTAAAGATTCATTATCGCTATCATTATGTATACATGTACATATTTCCCATTGTAAATCCTTTTTTTTCTTTTTTTAGTCGCTTTCGTGCAAATTAATTTCTATTCTTGGGTGCACCATTATTAACGTTACATGTACTTAATTCTCTCATATTACATGTAAACCAAAATACGATACATGTACATGTATTCACACACACGAGTTTCTCACATATAGAATTTGAATCACTACATAGATTCCGTAACTGTATAACGATTATCGTTTGTTTTACTATCTTTAACGAATTCACGCATTTTACCCATTAAAATCAGAAATGGAATCAAATACTCATCATTGTAATGAATGTTGACGTTGTCAAATTAATAGATACTGCGATGAGTGTTTAGTTCACAATACTCATGATTGTAGTGAATGTTACAAATGTCAATGGAATGGACTCTGCGATGATTGTTTCAAATATCACCTAGCGGAGATGATGATATCGACAATCTAATAAAAGAATGCGATAAAATTAATAATAAATATGCAAATATATTTAATTTGCAAGATCCATCAATGTTGAATACCTTGCAAAGAGGTTTTGCGTCAATTTATAAAGCAACCTGGTTGGATGGACCATTGGAATTTCATGAAGATTATGATAACAATAAATACCCTCTTAAATGGGAACATGAAGAAATTAAATTTAAACGGAAAGGGAAGCAAAAGTTGTGTTGAAATCACTACACAATTCAAAACAAATTACTCCAGAGTTTCTACACGAGGTAAAATATGACCATTTTCTAAGTAAAAATTTTTTTTGTTCTAATAATCTCAAATTTTCAAAAATAGATTCAGCCTGCTCTTAAATGCACTGACCTTATTATCTTAAATATTATGGCATAACTAAAACCCAGCTACAAGAGAATATTCAATAGTGATGGATTATGCAAAAGATGATGATCTCCGTAAAATATATTAATTCCCATTACGAAAAATTGACTTGGAATAAAAAAATTATATTATTTATCCGATATTATTGACAGCCTACCAACAATTCATAAAGAAAAGTTTGTACATCGTGACTTTCATCCTGGAAATATATTATTAATGCATAGGGGAAAATTAATGGGTTATGAGCCTCAAATTGCTGATTTTGGACTTAGCATTCCAACAAATAAAGAAAAATCTAACCAAGAAATTTGTGGAGCACTTCCTTATATATGAGTCCAGAGATACTAAATAAAAAGCCATACACTAAAGCAGCCGATATTTATAGTTTTGGAACGGCTGCGTACGAAAAAGTAACTGGCGAACGACCGTTTGGTGATCGAAGTCATGATGTAAATCTTGTATTAGATATTTATAAAGGAGTACGACCTATGATACCAATTATTGAAAAATGTTGGGATCCTGTTCCAGAAAACAGACCAACCGCTGAGGAACTGAGTAACTTTATCTATTCTATCTACTATGGATACGATAGCGCGGAATGGAAACCGAATACATATACTTTGCATTTACAGTACTACAGCTCGTTAGATTATCCTAAAACAGAAAGAGTGTGTTAAACTAGAAAAACAACAATCTGATAAAATTAATTATCAACAAAGCATTTCTACGAATATAAACAAAAAACAACGAATCCACTCAAATGCAGTCGAATGTTTACTTTGAAATTAATATCAATATTCAATCAAAATGAATTTCAGATTGATTTTAAATATATCAAACATTTAGGTTTTACATGTGTTAGTTTGTATATGCCAAAACTTTACATTCTTTTATCACTTTCCTTAATCCAATATTTTTCTTTGGTGATAAAAAATAGATTTCAATGTAAGTATATCGCACGAAATTAGTCTTACACGTGAAGATAATCAATCTGCTTTAACTCCTCCCGCTAAATCATCCGCACAAAGTTTACGCTTAGCAACTGCGTTTATAATGTTCAGCATGAGGACACGAGGAAATATACAATTTCTCGAGTGTCTTAAAACTAAACCGATTTTGGAACAAAAACAAAAGTTGGGTGATTAACTATTCCCAAAAGTTAAAGGCACAATCAAGGTAAGTTATTATTTATTTATGCTTTGCTTGTAGCTACCAAGTTTCTATATAATCAATTTAAACATTGAGACCTTTATATATTCTTTTATTAGAGTCTTGGAATGAAGTCTCAAACAAGCAAAGTAACAATAATTCTCCTCGATACTAATGGTATTGGTTCCATTGCTACCAAATAAAATGCCAAATGTGCGTATAATGACAAGTGTAAGGTTCATATATATATATATATATGCGTATTTAATTAACTTATTTACTAATATCTTTTTCTTTAGTGCTCCCCGTGCGGGAAAACAGCCTCATTATTGATTTTTAATATATTTAGCTCATGGTGACAAAATATTAAATCCAAGACTAAAACATAGCTCTATATCAGGAAGCGTTTATTATATCTATCTATCGACCCTTATATTAAATCCCATTCATAAATAATAATCAGATTCAATATACTTTCAATATACTTCCAATATATTTCCATTTTATTTTCTTATTATGATATATAGTTTTATATTATCTTTACTTATAAAAAAAGTATAGCATCATTAACTACACAAGAAAAAGATAGGGAACAAGAAAACAAACTTTATATAGCACCATAGGGATCAGAGATATTACATACCAAAGGAATATCCTTACTGCAAGGTAGATAAATGGCCCAATTGCGTGTTATCTGCTCTTTTGTGGTCTATGGGATGAAAGGTTGTTAAATCCGGTTTCGGTGCTTTGCACATCTTTTAATAGCGTCCCCTGAGATCCGCGTGTGTGAACGTGAAGTTACGTATATGACGTGTAACTGCACGTGTAAACTTCGCGTTTATACATGACATAAAAACTGATGTCTTAATAATAATATTATTTTTTCCTCCCTTTAATTTTAAACCGCTTTATTGATAGTCCAAGTATTTAATAAGGTTTTCTGGTTCATCTTCCGCTTTTTTGTCCAAATTGATATTTTTTAATTATCTTTTCATATCAAATAAACCGCAGATTGTAATTTGAAGAAAAAATTATCTGATTCCAGCGTTTTTAGATAGCGAATCGTTATACAAAGGATCGAGATACTCGTCGCAAATACTCGTCCCAATAATGAAAAGAAAAGTTGGTATAACTTGGTTCGCTTTCATCTCATCAATCTAATGAATGTAAATTTATTATATTCGCAAAAGCAAAAGTCTCCCCATTACCACAGCAATCTTGAAATTATAGCGACAAAAGTGAAATCATGTATCTTTAAATTTTATTTTTCGCATATCTGATCGCACGTAAAATGTTTTAAATTATACTGTCGTTAATTTTTAATATGGTAATCTTAAAATTTTGCCAAGAGCTTGTGCCTGCAATAAAGTGATTTCATTAACTTTAAAATGAAATAAATTCTATTTTCAAATCGATTTGTAACTTGGCTGATTCACGTACATATATATAACGTATCAATACATGTACATCTATTTGTAAAATTAACACGAAAATGTCAAAATTTTATAAATCACAGATACAACGTTAATATTTTCTTCATATGTTATTAATAATGATATACAGTCCGCACGGAAAGTAATGACGGTTAGTTTTTTTAAAATTCAGGTGCAATTTTTTAACTATACAAAAAATTTTATCTCTAGAACTTCTCTAAATATAAAGTGAACATTTTTCACTAATGGGCAAAAACTCGTTGTCTTTTTAAAAATTTTGCAAAAATTATCAAAATTCTGCCCATATGTATCGTGATTTTCAATGGCAGGTTCATAGAATGTCATGCATTTTTTCACAGTATTTTTTAAACGGAGTCTATAAAATTTTTCCGCCACTATTCTCCGTGCATACTGTATGCTTCTATTTTATTGAGTACATTATACGTACAAGATTTTATCTATACGACTAATTTTGTATCTTTATTTTGGTTTCTATTCAGCTAGTTTTAGGAATTAAATACGGTAACATGCGATCAATCTTAAAAAGAAATAGCTGCGTGCATAAGTATTATAACTAGATATCATATGTCAACTACTCTTTATCGTTATATAGAGAAACCTACTAAATATATCCTCTTACTTTGTTCTGCCCTAATTATCACATCCTCTATAAATACACATTTCTATAAATGCTCACCTATGTTCTGTCTCTATTGCACACTGAGAGAGATCTGTTTATATATAGAGCTAAGTTCCATATTCATTTTGACTTGAAACGAGATCAATGACAAATACAGTACATTGGATTGCATCACATGTTTCGATGCATTTCGTACTCATTATTTTTCTTGTACTCACTCAAAATTTTCATCAAACCTTTTTATTTTCAATATAAAGTACTGCATAAAGATAAAAAAAATAAATTTTCTAAGTTGTTAAAAAAATTTAATTTCGGTTATTGTGAAATGTTAGTTTTCGGACATTTTGGTTTATTTATTATAAAAATTAACTACAAAAGGATAGTTTATAGTTTATAAATATTAATAAATTTCCCTCACAACTATTATGTCGCGAGATTCATTCTAACAAAGTTTTGTTTATATTTAGAAATGTTCTACTGAGTAAATTCGTTGCAACCTTAATTTAATGCATTGCAATGACTCCAATTAAAGTTACTATGATAAATACACACGTACTGTATTTTCGCGAAATTACGCACACTGCGCATTATTTCGAAACAAAGGGGTCTGCTCTTGCATTATTATATTGTTTCAGTCGCAACGAATAATCCCATGATTACGAAAATTCTGGAACATGCTAATTAGTAATGTGTCACGAAAAACTAAAAAAATAACGATGATTTTCTATTTGTTCCGTACCACCTGAGCAAAATCATACAAAAATTCTTCCCAAGGTGTGATTATCATTAGAAATTTCATACAAAAGTTCGTATCATACGTTCTTACTTAGATCCATAAAAATGATTCTACCTTTCTTGTAAAATTCATGGTTTGTATTGAGCATAATGTTATATAATAAACAATATAAAGGAAGGGACAGAGAGACATGTTTTGAATAAAAATAATTAACTAATAAAATTATTTAACTCTTATCTAACTGTATCTCACTTTTATTTCACTTGTGCCATAACGAAATTGATAGCATTTATTTCTTTTGTGCCTAACAAAATCAAGGCTGGCCATACAAAGTTGATGCATCGCATTTGATCTTTTGACATTGATATTATTATTTTGACATATAAAGTTTAATGTTGAAACTATTGATTTGATATATTTGAAGATTGATTTTTTTTTCTTGTGAATCCCTATTATTGCTTTATAATATGTTTTTGTTAGATATTCTATTAGACATTTGCTTCTTTAAATTCAAACTATTATCTGAACTTTACCTTTTGTCCTTGATTTCATAATTTCCATGAAAGATTGGCTCCTCGACAGTAAAATCACGACATTCTCAAAACATTGACTTCCGAACATCCGCATATCTAATATCCTGACATACCACATACCAAAAAATTCTGACATTCTTAGAACACAACGTGGATTATATAATTTTAGTATATTGTCGGGATTTTGGAACGTCAGGATCTTAAGATTCGGACGTTGGGAATTGTCGGTTAATTCTTCCCTTCTGTTTTTAATAACTCAATAAATACCATTTACATTTATAAAATGATTTGTATATGTCAGGATTTTGGAATAGATTCATATTCGCACTGTATACTTTGGATTTTAAAAAAATGCAGTTTACTGTTCGTACAGTAGTGGTCTGCACCCCAAAATTTTCAGAAATCAAGTGACAAGACCCCTCAATAATTTCCCGAAATTCAAGAGTGATACAATCTGTATAATTATAGGCTGGTACATAGATGATCGATTAACTTTTACGTCCAAAAAAATGTTATTCCTTCTGCATAAACGATATGAAATCGTTTTTCTTCACGAACATCCACAAGGACCGCAATGGGGCTATGAAAAAATAGCAACCCATATTGGCTATACTAAGAATACTGCAAAAAATTGGATTCAAAGATGGAGAATTTCAAAGGATCTAAGTGATCAAAAAAAATCGGGTTCACGGCGCAGAACAATGGCAAAACAAGACAAACAAATAACAAAAATGGCAAAGATGGAAAATAGTATAACAAGTATCCAAATACAACAGAATATGGAAAAATGGGATGTTAACATTAGTGCGAGGACTATTAGATGACGTCTTCATGAAGCTGGCGGAAAATATACTAATGAAATTACAAAACCTCTTACCACCAGAAAAAACGGCTGCAATGGGTGAAGAGATATCAAAATTTTGATTGGAATCAGGTTATTTTTACGGATGAAAGTACTTTTCAACTATTTCCATCGAAAAAAAAGCTTGGCAGTTCATTGAGTGAAAAAAAGTATTTCGTACTGTTAAGCATCCACCAGAGGTCCATCATGTATGGGGATGCTTTTCAGTTTCGGGATTTGATGAGTTGGTATGCTTTCAACGGAACCTTGACGCCAATTTTATGTGTGAAATCTACAAGAAGAGTCTTCTGCCTTCTGTCTCCAAGTTTTTTGGCAAGGGTAACTTAGACTGGTTCTTACAAGAAGATAATGATCCCAAACATCATTCAAGAATTGCAAAAAATTGGAAGGCGGAAAAAGGTATCAAGAAACTACGATGTCCCCTGATCAAAATCCTATAGAAAACGTGTGGCATTAAACCTTAAAAAAAATTCATACAATTAAAGAATTAAAGGGAGAACTAACAAAAGAGTGGAACCGCTTTCCATCAGAATTTGCCGCGAAATTAGTAGATAGTATGAAACGCCGTATAATGGCACTAATAGAGTCCAACGGCGACTATACTATGTACTAAAAATCAGTATTACTTGTGTTATTTTTAATAAAAAAATATAATTGCGATTTGCTTTATTTTTGGAAGAATTATGGGGGGGGGTGCAGTTATTTATGACCACTACTGTAAATACGTTATATGGATGCGCGTTATATCGGGACGTTCAAGATCGTTATTTTGAAACAATTTTTTAAAGGGATACGATTTTAGAAATAACGTCTATGAGCTTTATTTCGCGAAAGTATGGTATTAACATTTCTTGTTGCTTTATTCGTTAACTTTATTGTTGTAAAATCCTATCTTTAATTGCAGAAAGAATGAAAAATTACAGAAAGCAGAAAATTCTATGGAAATACAGGACACGGAGAAACTTTAAATACTTCATACTCTTCTACGCTAAAATATTGAATAGCAGAACTATGATCACCCCATATGTTTATATTTGGCGTTCTAAAGTAACGAGAACAAAACCAACTTGTAGTATTTTGATTTCATACGTCGCTGATATATAGATCATTATAAAAATATGGACCGAAAGTAGCTTGATAAGGATAGGCGATTTGATTTCCGGAAACGTTGCGTGAAAATTTTGCATCTTGACTTTTTCTATCACTGAAAGAAAAAATAAAAGCATCAGGGGCACTTAAATAAGAAACTTGATTAACTTGGTTATAACCTCCAAAATTACTGTTGCCTCCCCAATGACTAGGGTTATAGCCACCAATAATTCTTCCAGTTTGATTTGTTTTGACGATTACTACGGTCTGAGTTTCAGAACCACAAAGCTCACGAAATTTCGAAGCGTTAAAACCATCTCGGCTGCCTCGATAGAGGAGTTTAAATTCATATGACGACTTATAAAAGTTGTCAGGAAAATTGGTACTATCTTTTTTATCGATCCAAGCTGAGATTAACTTGACGTGTTTAGAGTCAATAATTTTAGAGCCTGATCGAGGAGGTAAAATTTTAACAGATTGTGGAACTGAGTTTTTGAGATAATAACCCAAAATTTCCATTTTCATGTCTTTTGGAAGGATTTTCCGGTAGGGAATTACTTTTACAAAATAATCATCGCTGGCGATGTCGTTATATCGGATCAATGGAATACATTGATGAAGAGTCTTTTCTAGAGCTGCAAAATCTTGGGGCGTCCATTTTGAAATATGTTTTTTGCCTAAAGTCGAAGTATTCATAGTACCCCATTTGATGATTGAATCCCAAATTTCAATTTCGTCCATTACTATATTATCGAGGTTTAATAAATCTACAAGTTCTGATTCCTTTAGGGACAAAAAATCGTCAGCTTCGAAAATCATATGAGGTTCTTCTTCAAGAATTTTGTCACAATACTCCTCTAATCTCTTGAATGATTCATGAAGAGAAACGGTATGCATAATCTTTATGAGATTATGTTGGACCCAAGTGGACATATTTATAATCAATACATCCTGACCATGATGAATTAATTCATTGATTTCTAATTCATCTGCGGCAACAAGTAGACTTAAAACATCATTTCCGCTTTCTTTGTTGAGATCGATTACGCTGGTATATAGATAACTATATAATTATGTAATACATTAAATATTTATTATATCGTTAGAAAGTGCCTCAAACTAAAATATGCACATACTTGAGTATAAGTTCAAATATTTTAGGTGAAATATTTGGTTTGTTAAAAATCATCATTTGACCCTTTTTTTTTGCCCATTCTTTTGATAAAGCACGTCGAAAATATGGTGAACGTGCACGTAAAAGTACCGAGTGAGCTTGAAACGTTTTAGTATTTTTATTTTCCCCAATGATAATATTAATGTTATATTCATCAGAGTTTTTTAAAAGCTCGGTCAAATCTTTGATAAGATTTCTTGTAAACTCGGTCATATTTTAGGACAATAATAAATGTGGTGAGAATGTACTAAAGAATGATTTCGATTTATTATTGGCATAAATATATAGATGAAGATTATAAATCAAGAATAACCATTTGGCTTATGATATAAATAGGCTTCTGATATAAGTATATGTTTATTACGATATTTATGATACTTATGATTCAATTACATGTACATGTATAATCAGCAAAATCAAAATTCCCACAAAACCTGTGATTCATAAGCCCGTGCAACACGTGCTTTCATTGATGACGTGTAATAAATTAACGGTGATTGAAAAAATAATGAAGAGATTACGGAGCAGTGGTAAACCTCCTGAAGTGGAAGGTTTTGCCCACCGATTCGCTAAAAATGCTTCCCTCATTACTGGAAAAACCAATGATTTGCCGAGCAACATCGAACATTGTTATTTAGGAACTGCTTCTTCTGCAAAAAATCACTTTCTTTCGTCTTTACAGTAATTATTTATCATTTATTGACGCATCAACGTGGAAACCAAAATTACCGTATTTCGCATTCATGAATACCCCTCTTATAGTATACCCACCCCCCTTTTTCACTAATAGTTTTTCTTATTAATTAACATTACTCGTGGAATGTTAGATATTCCAGGTATTCATAAATGCGAAATACGGTAGTAATTAAAATAAATTGCAAATGACATTAATTTCTAATTATAGCTTTTTTGATTACTATTTTTATTATGATTTACCGACAACGATCATTATTTACGCGACAATGCGACTGGCAATAAAATTTCTTTTTATATCACTAATTATTACATAATAAAAAGGCGGAAGGTGAATCCTTGTCTCCTAATTGTTTTACGCTTCGAATAATACTTTCACAAATTCTCTATTTTCAATTTACTAATAACAATGCCCAGCAAGAACGAACAAATCATCAACAAAAAGCAAAGAAACCAACCAATTACTTCAAGAAAAACTCTTCGTCGTTTGCGAAATGAACAGCAAATTGAGAAAATGTCGTCAAGGTCCCGATGGAATTTCAGCTACTTTGAATTTAGATAAAACGATCGAAATTATTAAAGAAAAAGTCAAAGGGTAAAAAGAAAGCAACACGTTTTCAATAGTAATATTTCGTACAAATTTTTTTATTTTTTTATTTTTTTATTCTCTAAATAGATTGCAAAAGAATGCCTTCGGTTGAATATAAAATTTCTTGATCATGAATTAACCTTTCATGTTATTTTTTATATCGGGGTGTTGTCGATATAAGAATTCTTGTCGGATCGAGTATTTTTTTGTCTTTCAGAAAAAAATGAATGTGTAATATTTAAAAATAAACTAATCTTTCTTTGTTTTCTCATCTTTTTCACGAAGTGAAAGTTAAATTTCGATTAACTAGGAGAGTAAAGGTAGCATCTATTGCGTGTAAACGCGAAATAAAACTCTTCAAATTCATATGATTCTTTTCATAAATATGGGTAGTTAAAAAATAACAAGCATTTATACACATCAGTATAGTGTATATATCCCCCGACATTAAAAATAGTCAATAATAGTCGGTATTTATAATTTTTGACAATGTCACTACTATCGCTATTATAGCGATAATTAATTTTCGATTTAATAAGAGAGAAGTGACAACAATTACTGTGAGCATTAACTATAACCTTTAGACAAATTCACTGGTCCCACAAAATTGCATCTTTCATAGACAAGTAAATACAGACACACATAAATAATATATTTTTTTATATCATCATCTTAAAAAATGGTTGTATTCATGGGTGGATGCGATGAGTGGATATTCACTACCTTCTGTGAGGAGGTGCCTAATTAAAAGGCTGGAGAAAGATAAAAACATCTTTAAATGAAAGTTGGTGGCGTGGTAGAGAGAAAGATTGAAGTTGGGTAGCCAATGCAGTGCTGCGATTTGTTGGGGCAGTACCTGACTTCAGCCTGAGTGACAAGGAATTGTACTTGGTGAGGCTTGGATGTTTTAAACAGATGGTTAGATGGGCGATGGATAGTTAATAGAAGGAGTAGATGGATTTTATGGGTTTTAGTAGATTGGAAAAGATGTTTGACAGGAGGAGTAATGAAATTTGTATGGGTTCTATGGTTTAATAAGTGGTATTGCATAATATTATATATATATCAATAACATTAAATATATGAACTGCGAAAGCCAAAAAATTAAATGACATTAAATTTGTTAATAACTTTAACAAAACTCATTAACTTGAACCAATACAGCATTCGTCATGCATCATCAACAAAACTCAAAGGATATTAATCATCAAAAACTTCAACCAATTCAAGTTAATTCAGCAATTCATAAATTAATATGGCAATACATGCAAAAACATTAAATGACATTAATTGTTAAAAACAAGCATTAATTGCTTAAAAACAAGCATTAATTTCTTAAAATCAAACATTAATTGCACTAAAATTTATTGTGCATTGTTTTATATTCGAAGAATATATAGGAATATATAAAATCTATCTAGAAAACTCTGTAACTATAATTTATAGCAATACTATTTGTAATATTTTAATAAAAAATATGAAAAGTATTTTATTTAGTGATATATTTGGTGAAAACCTCTTTAAACGAAGAAGTGAGTGTTTTTTTTCGCTAAATACGATGAGTATTATGTGTGAGAAGTGACACAATTGAAGTGCCGAATCAAGATTTAGGGGAAATTCCAAACATCATTTTACATGTTAAATGAAAGATCCGCTATTCTGGATTTGTCGAGAAGTTAGGTATGTCGGGAACGGGTAGATCCAGTAATTTAATATCTCCTAATAATACATGTAAATGAAAATCCCTGATAATATTCCGTTTAACTGATAGTATTCCCGTTCTATTAAGAAAATCTTAATTGGATATTTTTTACAAATACATATAATTGCAAAGCGCCTGATAGTATTCCGTTTCTAACAATAAACTAATTTATATAGAGTTAATGTTCATATTTCGTATTCTAACGAGATGTTGTTTTTACTACGAAGTTTTTTTTACACAGTCACATTTCATGTATTATTGAACACAGTAATTTATCTTTGACAAATACAAAATAAATTAATGAATCTTTTTAAAAATTATTGCAATTACATTTATAAGGTTTCCTTAAGTAATTAGCTGGTGGCACACTATTAACCTCTATAAATTGGATCAATAGGTTGCTTCAGATCTTCTTTTTTTTCCATATAAAATAAATATATTTTCCACCTGCACCAGAATTGAGATCGGTGCTATCAAAACTCCAAGAGGTCGGTACGCGCGGTCCATCCTCTTCCTGGATCAAGAAATCGATACTGGTAACAGGTGTCAACTTATTATCGTAACTTACGCCTCAAACACGTACTTGCCCCGTAATTTGCATTGAGATCTTTCTTGTTCCAGATTAAGGTCTCCGTATTATCCGGCCTTTCCCACGCTGTGATAGCGAAAGAAGTCACAGTTTTGAAGGAATGAGCCATTGTTGGGAGATAAAAAATTGCATAGAATGCGAGTATAATCATGTGGCTAATTTTTCTACAGATACACAGCATGGGGAATTTAATAACCCAAAACTGATGATTTTCATGAAGATACATTTTGAGCCTACCACATTTTGTTTTAATTGGAAACTTGTGAAATTGCTGAGGCACACCGAAACACAAATATATAAAAAGCCGTACATATACAATGTAGTTGTTCAGGAACAAGACCATTTCAGAATAAGTTAAACTATCCAATCGTTTATAAGAATTAGTCTTATCGATCATTTTATGACCAATCCAAACCAAATATAAACTTTATTTCCGCGTCTTGGAGATGAAACAATCTACTTTTGAACTAAAGAAAAAAAGACTATATATTACTGGCACGAAGATGAACGTTCTGTGCCAAAACTAGATAAACTCACAGGCCTACCTATCTCGACTGTCCGATACAATGTCAAATAATTAGGCGCAAAGATGGTAACGGGCATCCTAACAAAATTACTGCACATATATCAAGAAAACTATTTCTATTTTCCTACAAAGTATTATTAAACCAGGTACCGAAAAGATAGACATTCATATCGCACATTTGAAATCGCATGGATAAAAATAGACAAATATTTGAAAAATTATTATAGTCAAAAATACACTTCGTTGAGTTATAATATATCATCAACATGAAATTTTGTGCTAACTGCATGGTGAAAGTCACAGTCAGTAAATCCCAATACAAGACTTAGGGATTATTTATAATAATGCGGAACGAGTAGCTTGCTCAGGCAAGTCACGGATTTTCTTAGTGTTGGCATATGATCTATTCATATCAAAATTTTTAAATGATCTTGATCATATGCCCAAATGACCATGTATCATATGATTATATGGTCATATGATTATGACTACTAGTCATATGATGATTATGACTAAATTATTGGTCATAAATCATAGATCATATGATTTTTACGCAAATGTTAGTTAATAATGGCTGGTAAAGAACCACATAAATTTCGCCAGTTTTTTACACTAATAATACTATAAATGCACTTGCAGTTTGTAATTAGTGTATAAGAAAATATGGTAGTTTGGGAACAGCACAAAGTAAATCTGAATATACTACGGCAAATCCGCAATGATATGTTGAAGTCATTTTGTCAAAATGCTCAAATTTTAAAGAATATGCCACTTCTGATGAGATACAACGTGTTTTAAATTTGCCTGTTCCTGATAATAATAAAAAAAATAAAGAAAAATGAAAAGAAGGTGAGTTTTGTTAATATTAATAATTAATAATATTAATTTACTAATAATTTAAATATAGATAATGATGATAATGATACTATCAAACATCAAAAAAATTCAATTTCTTCTCTTTCCTCTTCTTTAACTCATAAAATAACTTCTATCATCTATCAACAACAATCTGTAATAAACTACTTTTATTGACCAATATTATATAATGATACATCACGGTTTGAACAACTTTTGTTAAGAATGATTATGTCAAATAGACTTTCTTTTAACTTTATTAAAATGAAGATACTATTGCAGTATTTCAATTTATTTCACTGGATTAAAGTTATCAAATAAAGATAAATAGATGATAATATTCCAATAAATAGTACAAATATCTTGAAAGAAAATATTATAAAGATTACAAAATCAGATCCCAATAATATAATAGTTGTATTTGATAGCTGGACAAATGTGAAACAAGAATATATTTGGGATGTTATATATATTATTTAGTCAATTACTAATATAAAGTGTACATGATATAAGTGCAGAATGATCTAAAACTAGAGATGTACTTAAACATATTAAGAATTTGATAAATGAAACTAAAGAAAAAAATATATTCATTAAAGCATTTATTTCAGACTTAGCAGAAGAGTATATTACAGTTTGGTATGTATATTTTAATTTTGCTTCATTTTAATTTATTATAAATATTAATTTTAATTAATATTAAAATTTATTTATAGTTATTAATTAAGATAAAGATATCTAGTCAAGTATTTTTATCTTGCATGACATATCAGATGAATTTGATTTTTGATGATATTTTTAAAAAATTAATATTATGTAAAAGAATATTCAAAGAAGTAATAAGAATTATCAATTATCTTTATAGATCAGTATACTTTACTAAAGTTCTTTGAGATAAATAAATATGAATATTATAAACAGTTATCTCACTTATAAATTCAGAAGATACTAAATGTATTCATACTATTTTTGTATTTATTCTGTTTTGATATCTCAAGCAGTACTTAAGATAATTAAAATTTCTTAATTTTATTTTTTTGCTTATTTAATTTTCAATTAAAGTATATTGTTAACAAGTTTAATCTAGAAAGAATTAATGCTATATATTCAAATAGTATACTAAATATTATATGCAGCAAACAAAAGTTCATCATTACAAAATGAAATATAAAAACTTCCTGATAATATTACAGATATAATTAATTTGAAATTTTGATCTATATTATTTGAATTACAAGACATGTTATATCTATTATGTAACTTTCTTAACAAGTTATAAAATAACACAGCTTATTTGTATGAGATGCTTTATTATTTTGGTTATATAACTAAAATCTTAAGTGAATAATTAAAATTTTGAATTTGGATCAAGAATGATAATAAGAATAAAAAGCTAGTGAAAAGAATAGGAACAATCACTTCTTATTTTATCTTTTGCATTACATTCGATATATAAATTATCAAAATTTTGGTCAAGCATATAAGATCTTACTTGAATACATATCAGTTAATAATTAAAGTACAGTGCATGATACTTAAAGGTGCCGATCACGTGGCTTGTCTCATTTTTGTTTTCAAAAAATCAAATCAAATTTAAATAAGCCAAAAAATCGATTTTTACATACTTGTTGAAAAATCAGGTGCTCATAAAGTCATGTGTTATATAGTAATAATATCTCAAATATTCTAATCATGTTATTACTTTGGATATGTCCCACTGACCATTGATCATATGAAACTTGGACATTTTTAAACAAATACAATTCAAAAATGAGTGATTATTTTTTAAAAAAGAAGCTGCTATTTAGTTGCTAGACCAATTTACTACAAAATAGCGGCCTTCTTTTTTTGTATCACCTTTGTATAATTATCTTTACTATTTAAAGATGGCTAGTTTTATTGACATCTTTAAGTGTCATGCACTATATTACTATGAAGCTTGGTTTGGATCACATTCACGTTCTATTTTATCTGAGTTGGTCAGGTATAAACATGGTGAAGATCCATATGATATGGATTCTTTTGACCAATTTAAGAAAAATTTGTTTGATTTCTGGGAATCAACAAGTGGTATCGGTCCAGAATTATCATGTGTAGCAATTCGAATTCATGGAATATGTGTTAATTCTGCTTCAAAATGAAGGTAAGAATTTTATTATCTATTCGTATTAATAGTAACACAACCATAATACTCATATTATTATTGAAGAAGTGATCGAGGAGAACGAACAACAGTGGTATCAGCTAATTGATGATGGATTAAATTGGGGATCGTGAAAAGCAATTCAAATCTGAAGAAGATTTCATTTTTTCTTCTACAGAATGGAATCATGATTTTAGTTTGGCAGGGCGCACTATACATCCTTCTGATAATGAAAAAGCGAAGTGGTCTTTGAATGCTTGATTTAGAATCGCCTTTATTTTTAGGCACAGATCACATTTTTACAAATGCGCAATAAAGTTAGAATTACATTTATTTCATTTGATAATAAAATTCTACGCTATGCTTGAATTGTTCTTAAAGATGTACACGGACTAATTACATAATAAGAAAAGTTGAGCACGCGTAAAGAAGATTTAACGTTTTTACTGTCCAGATCTATAATAAAAAGTTTTGGCGAAATTTTATTGGTCGACTATATGACCCAAGTCATAAGGTCATAAGCCACCCCAGAATGACCAAATGACCTATGACTGGTCATTCAGATCATATAGGTCATACAAGGTCATATGCCAACACTGGATTTCTTAGCATGTGAAAAAATATAAACAATTCAAAATTTTTATTTAGAAAGAGCATAAAGTACGTATTACAGTATAAGTATGGTACATGTTACCTAAATGTTGCTTTAAATTCCAATACTGAGATAAATAAAATTGAATAAAGAATTTACTCTGAAATTTTAAAATCTTCTGGAATCTCTAACATATTTTCATTTGTGATCGTGAAACATAATTCTGATGTGGCTTTATCATCTACTTCACCAATTGATAAAATTGAGAAAGAAAGTTCGAATTCGTTGACTTTCGTTGAATTTTGGTCCCACTCATGACTAATTTTTTGGGTTTTCCAATCGGAAAAAGTTTTATAGATTTCTTCAGCAGTTGGTCTTCGTTTCGGATCTGTATCCCAGCATCGTTGCATCAGTAATCGATATGGTTCTGGTGTTCCAGGAATAATTTCTGGTCTTTTACCGTCGTGTATATCCAAGACTAAAGATATATCGTGACTAGTATCTTCATATGGAGATTTTCCCGCGGTAATTGCCCACATCAACATTCCCACGCTATAAATGTCTGATTTGGTCGTGTATGGTTGTTGGGAAATTACTTCCGGGGCTATATATGGTAACACGCCATTGATTTCTGAACTTGTTATGCTAACAGCACTCCCTAGACCAAGATCACTAACATAGAAGTTTCCAGTTTCGGTATGCAAGATATTGCTAATATGTAGATCTCTATGCGCAAAACCAGCTTGATGAAAAAATCTAAGCGTATTTGCAATGTCATAGATAATTTTAATTTTTAGTTCCCAACTTAATGGATGATTTTTCTTGAGAAATGCGTGAAGATTGCCACGCGCAGCGTATTCTAATATCATCATATAACTTGAAGTGCCTGGATGCTTCGTAATACCCCAGCATACTGGTATGTCGATGTAGTAAAAAGAGACATGGAAATTTAACTGTATTATTTAAATAGGTTTAAGTTTAATGTTAAGTATAACGATAACTTTAAACTGTCAATAAACCCAATTAATAAATAACTTGCTTCGTTTATAAATTTATTGTCGAAATCTTTAGTTGTATGAAGTGCTTTTAACACTATAAGTTTATCACCTATTCCTATTGGCCCTTTTTTCCAAATTGCCTTATAAATGGTACCTTCGCCACCACTATCTAGTAGAGTCACATCATCAAATTCACTAAAATCAACCCATTTAATATTAAAATCCGTATGAGGGTTATCCACGGCACTCAATTGATGTTTTTTTAGGTATTCGTCCAAATGTTCATTACCACAGGACCAATTATCAAAGTGCTTAATAATCGAAGCGCGCTTCTTCTCACGATATCGGGTACATGGATCACAAATTCGACCGAGTTTAAATGTATTTGAGCATTCACAGAATTCGTCGTCGGTTGATTCGTCGGGGAAAGTTGTAGTTTGAGATTCTGAGTTAGATGAAACGTGGTCGCGCATACTAATAATAAAATTCGTTTTATGAATATCGTATAAATTATTTTGCTTTTTTGTAAAAGATACCTACGCTTATATACTGTATTTCGATATGTAATTAAAGAACTTGTTTTTCGCATTCATACAACAGCTTGTCTTAATGAATACATGTATGTAAGAAACACAATTTAGAAATAATCAACAGGGGCATATACTGATACTGTATATCACGATAAACAATAATGTCATGTACATTCACAGAGGCAATTTCATTTTCGTTGAACATTCGATAAATAGGATAATGCATACATGAAACAATGTTATCGTTATATTGCAAAATCGGAAAAGGGAAAATCTGATGTACAATGAGTACACAATGTAAATAACGAATCGCCTATTTTGTAAATTTTATCTTTGTTAAATTTTTACGGCATAATATGAGATTACCGAATTTCCATCTTTTGTATGAATTGGTCAATAACACCACGCTATTTCGTTTTGTACATTATTTTTGAATTATGTGAAAACCAAGTTCAATTTATCTTCCTGAAAATAATTGCTTGTGCCGAGAAATAAAACGAAATTCATTTATTACATGTACATGTATATTAACAATTTTATAATCTTCGTGACAAGCCTCTTTATGAACATATTATATATCAAATTTGTTTGTATTTTTCTACGTATGACATTACGATTTAAATGCAGTTTCTAACAATCCGAATAATAATCAGCTTAATAAGGAGAAAACACATTGAAATAAATTTGCCGTCTATAGGTAAAAGAGTACATTTAAAGCTAAATGCATATCTCATTGTCCCCTTACTATTTTCATAGTTTATACTAATCAAAAACATGTGAGTTTTTATCCCGAGGTTCGTTGATTTCATTTTTTATGGCTGTCAAATATGTTATGAATTCAGCCGCTTCTAAACCAATCATTCTGGTGATTATTCTTTTCATCATGTAGCGTTTTACGTATTTAATACTTGCATATATAAACTGTGCAATCACCTTTTGGATGCAACTTAAAGGTTTTTTGTCATAAACGAGAAAAACCGAGCTTAAATTTCTTCTAATTGAAAATACTAATAGTGACTTTTAATTTCATTTCTTATATTTCCGGTATCGAAATAATTGAATCACCGATATTATACCAATAATACACGTAGTTACTGTATTGAGCATGTTCATATTTCTGAACGATACGTGATATTAACTGGCAGAATTGCGTATTAAAATGCTTTTTGTTGGTATGCGTTCAAAAAAAAATCAAACGTGCAAAATTTTTATTCGGTTAATATTGGTGGCCAACTTCCATCAAATTGATATGAATATGCAGTATCATGTGTATCCAGAGGAGTAGATACATTAATTGCGAGGTTGAATTTAATGAGTTTATAAAAGACACATGCATAAACGTTAGTAAATCGTGTGCAAGTTAGCAAACATTTATTAAGTGTTATCAAAAGTGAAAACTACGAATTTTAATATCATCAATAAGTCATCGTCTCGAAAAATCCTTCGCTGAATTGTATAGGCAATAAAATTTGTATGCGACAATTCATAAAATTTAATGTACAATTTAGTAAACGTGTAGATTGCAAATACACTCCTTCTCTTTATAGTTCAGGTGAATTTTCTACATTCTCCAATATAACATTCACTACGCTGGCTTAAAAATTCAATTATAAGAATAAACTTTAATACTTTAGGTAGTTTTGATTGTACACCAAAATTTTGACTGTTTTTTTGTAAAGTTGAATATTGTATCTTTAGTTAGGTTTCTTCTTTGTGGGCAATAAACTGAAGAAGAAAACTTCTAAGAATAATATTCATAATTGATAAAATACGACTTAAAAACATATATAGTTCATTCCGATTCACTTAAAACATACTTTTTATCACTTACGAATTGACATTCTATAGATTCCAAATATTAGGATAAATTTTAAATAATTAACTCTAAAACACAAAGAAAATCCAGTTGAACGTTAATGCTGAGATGGAAATTTATGTAACAAGTAACAATCACATGTATAGCTCTCGGATCCCACTTAAATGTGCAATAAAAAGCTTGTTGATAATTGCGAGAACGAGATAATAATAACCTAGCGATCTTCGGATATTTTCAACGAAGTTGCAATCAATGTATCCACTTGTACGCCGGGTAAAATATGATCATGCTAAGCATTATTGTCATTTGGACCGCCAATATTGCGTTAAATTTACTGATTGCAACGTGCTTTTTGATATTTTGTTAAGATACATACATTTAGAATTCGTATTATCGTAAATTCTGTAAGCAAATGGTAAAAAAGATAGAAAATGCCAACTACATGTACATGTACATGTACATGTACTGTACATCTATAATGAAGGCTCTTTAAATTGCAAACTAATGCTAACAATTATTTTTTGTATGGGTCATTAAATTATTAAAAAAAAAAAAAAGGAGAAATTTCAAACGATGATGACTTTGTTTTTTAACGTTAACATTTAACACGAAAAATCATTATAATAACAAATATGGACGTGTTATGTGAAACATTGTTGTAACACATAAAAATTATTAAAACGAATTGTCGGCAAAATCTAACAGTTTTTTATTCATATACTGAGCATTAAATGAGTTTATGCTGGTTAACCATAAACTCATTTTATTACTGAACTTCCTAATGCATCCGTTTTTGCATGTACTCCTAGTAATTTTGATCGAGCGAATCTAGCGAGGGTTTAACGTAAGAAACATTGAAATATATATTTGTCATATATAAACTTCAATAATTAAAAGCATTCAAAATTGGACAGCCAGGCAGGCGCGCAACTTTTTCACGATAATACCAACGACATCTGGGATTTTTGAGATTCCCGCGTATATCGATTTCGATCATAAGCTTGGTAATTATTCAAAAATTTCACACTTCAAAAGAGGTTAGCGTTTTTTCTCTTTTTTCTCCCTCTGTGTACGTATACTGGAATTTTATATAAAATCTAGCTAAATTTTCGCTTTTTCCTAAAGAATCGATTCGAATCCTCAAAAATTCAGTTTTAACTGTGATACCTGTAACATCAAACAAATTCTCAGAACTGAACATTATACCACACTTGTAGTATAAAGGTAAGGGAAGTCAAGCCTTAAATAATGCACCTATAACAGGTTATCTAATTGGCACTGCGTATTACAAACATAGAATGTTGACAATAGTTATTGTATGAATTATGCCAACTATTATAATGGTGCTCCTATTAATCAAACTTATTGTGCTGGGTACGTCAAAGTATTTGAATTTAATGATTATTTGTTCGGCATGCGACCAAAAATTAATTTTCTCTTTAAAATTTCAACAGAATAATATCACCTAAAATATCAACTTTATCAATTCTAAATCCAAACATTACCGTTACGATATCTCCATCTACTAGCACGTCTGATATGGGACAGTCTTCTGGCATTCAGCTCTCAATAGTTGGTGATAGGCATAATTGTTGAATCATGCGCGGATACGGCGCTTATTGCTCTTTTTATAGGGTATCTGTTTTTCCGTCACCGTCAGTCTATCATGGATAACGATCGAAACGATCTTCAAATTTACAAATAATGGTGGCGGGTATGACGTTATCAATTAATGTATTAAAAAGGAAACTTACCTTTTTTCCAAAGTAATTTTTTGATCATTTTTCTACTTAAACAAACTTTGATTTTATGCAATATAATAATTATGCCTAAAAGTATAGTCTTTCAGTTTATTTTAATAAAATTATATTAATCAATATGAATCATATTATTGAACAAAATTCATGAATTTGCATCCTCCTTAATGAATCATTTTTCCACACATTATGTTCATCAAAAGAAAATATCACGCAATCTTCTGTTATCCATCTTAAAATTACTGGTTTTGTGAAATATTTGCCAAATTCTGTATCTATTAATTTTAACAGAACATATAAGCATAATAATATATGATATATTTTAAGTGATGAATGTTCAAATCCTACGAAAATTCAAAAAAAATGAAAATCAATAATAAATTTGCAAAAATAAGAACTTTAAATATGATTTATCTGCAAATGTCAAATGAAAGAAGTCTTATTTAAGTAAAAAAATATCAAAAGTTACATTTAAACCCTACAAAAGAATATAAAGTTTGAATGGCAGATAATTGAAACAAAGTACTTTGGTTAGTAGAGTCAAATTTTATGCTACTTGGATCAAATAGTTATAATATTGTAGGAAATTTGAAAATGAATCACTAAATAGCTATCTCATAAAATATGCAGTTAAATTTGAAATAATAGTTCTATGATTTGAAGCTTTTTTTCTTCTTTTGATATTGTCAATATATATATATATTTAATATCATGAATTAAGAATATATTATGAAATATAATGAATAACTTGATAGAAACTATTGAATTAATAAAAATACAGTATAACACTGCTTACAGTACCCCGGGTCTTAATCAAGAATGCCTTTCTTTAAAATTGAATAGTAACCCGGGTACTCTATGCGGAACCGGGTACCTTATTCGGATAGTATTATATTATAGATATTGTATAATAGAGGGGGTACTAATCAAGAATTAAACCTGAATAGTACCCGGGTCTTAATAATGGAGGGTACTATATTTTTAATATTATTTTATATAAGATAATGATCTGAAATATATGACTAATAAATAATGTAATAATTTGATATTAATATAATTAATTGATGAAATAATCATCTCAATCTCCTGATTTAAATCCAATTAATATCTCATAAATAGATAACTGAAACAATCAAAATACTGATCGATAATCGGAATTAACTATAAAAAAAAATAAATTTTGATAATGAATTTTCAAGATTAATTGAAAATATATTTGAATAAACGAAGAATATAATTAATACTAAAAAGAATAGATTATATGATATAGAATAATTTGTTAAATTTTATTTATTGATTTTAGCAATAAATTTTTATATTAAATCAATTAAAATAATATCACATATTTTTTCATATTTTTTTTATTTTTATTATGTTAATTAATTATCAGTTTATTATTATAATATTTTACAAGATTTAATAATAATATAAATTTAATTTATGAATTTTCAATATATATAAAGATATTAAAATTTTAAATCTGTTATTTGAATAATGTAAACTTTTAACTATTATTGTAATTAGTCTTCTAAAAGATAGGTAAAAAATAAATGTATTTATACTGTTCAAAGATCATTATACATATTTAAATCTTAAGAAAATATTATTAGGTTGAATTTGCTTAAATTGAATACTAGCCTATAAAGTATTTTTAAATCTGGCCAAACTCAAGTCGGATAAAAAGTCTGAAGAATAGAAATCACTCCAAAATTATTTTAAAAAATATAAGAAATTCCAAAAATGCGAAACCTTTATATATTTATTGAAGCTAGATTTTTTTTTGCCGAGTTGACCAAAAATTTGCGTATTCCTATTCTATTAACTTCGGGATGCGAAATCTCGAATTGGTTTAACCACCATTCGATTCATCTAACTCTGACCAATCGAAATGTTGCTTAGATCACTCTGATCCTATAATTTGATCATGAGATTTTCTGTTATAAGGATACCGTAAGTCTAAAAATAAGAAACCTCACCATTTCCAAATTCATAAGTCTCGAAAAATAAGAAACCTCGCCATTTTGAACTGTCGGACGACCACCAAATAGGTTTCTTATTTTCGGGCATATACGGTACAAATATGGACATGCCATGTAATTATTGCCCAAATTTGTGGAACACTGGTGTAACCCATAAAATTATATAACGAATTGAACTTTACTTCGTCAAAATCTAACAAATTTTTATTCATATACTGAAGCATTAAATGAGATTATGCTGGTTAACCATAAAATCATTTTATTACTGTGCTTTCTCACTGCATCCATTTTTGCATGTACTCCTGATAATTTTGATGGAAATTTTATCGCAATAAGTTTAACTGGAAAGAATAAAATTTGGCGAGCGAATCTATTGGGCGGTTTTGCGTAAGAAATATGGAAAGATATATTAGCCATACATGTATAAACAACCTTCAACAATTAAAAGCATTTAAAAATTTGATAGGCAGTCAGGCGTGCAACTTGTCATTTATAATAGCGGTGACCAACCAAGTAATAACGAAATTTTCACGATAACACCAACGACACCTGGGATTTTTGAGATTTACCCGTATATCAATTTCTATCATAATCTTGGTAATTAGCGGCATTTACTTTAATAAATGTTTGATTGTATTTAGTTTATGAAAAACTTGGCATTCAATTTATTGCACATAGTCATTGCGCAAGCACCAAATTCAAAAATTGGTGACAATTTCACACTTCAAAATAGGTTAGCGAATTTTTCTCTTTTTTTCTCCTGTGTACGTATACTGGAATTTCATAAAAAATCTAGCTAAATTTCCGCTTTTTCCTAAAGAACCGATTCGAATCCTCAAAAATTCACTTTTGACTGTGATACCTGTAACATCAACACAAATTCTCAGAACTGGACATTATACCACACTTCATGCAATATAAAGGTAAGGGGAAGTCAAGTCTTAAATCATGCACCTATAACAGGTTATCTAATTAGTACTGCGTATTACAAACATAGAATTTTGACAATGGTTATTGTATGAATTATGCCGACTATTATAATAGTGCTCCTATTAACCAAACTTATTGTACCGCTGCGAAAAAATGGGATCTTTGGGGGTATGTTAAAATATTTGAATTTAATATTTATTTGTTCGACATATGGCCAAAAATTAATTTTTAAATTTCAACAGAATAATATCACCTGAAAATATCAATTTTCTCAATTCCAAATCAAATCCAAATATTACCGTTACGACATATCCATCCACTAGTACTAGCGCATCTTATATAGAACAGTCTTCTGGCGTTCAGCTCTCAATAGGTGGGCTTGTAGGCATAGTTGTTGGATCATGCGCGGGTATGGCGCTTATTATTCTTTTTGTAGGGTATTTGTTTTTCCGTCACCGTCAGTCTAGCATGGGTGACGATCGAGTCAATCTTCAAATTTACAAATAATGGTGACGGGTATGACTTATCAATCTGAGATCGATCTCTGGTGCGTTTGATCCACCTGATAGAACATTACTGTACATATGATATACAGTCATACGGTGGCTGCATCACATGAATAAAAAGTAGTATCTCATGATTCATGTGATTTAAAAAGACAAACCTTACAAAAGTGGTTATGTTTCTTGTGCTTAAATAAACTTTGGTTTGCATGCAATATAATAATTATGCCTAAAATTATATGCATAATCTTTCAATTTATTTTAATAAATTATAATTAAATAAATAAGGAGGCATATTATTCTTGAATAAAGCTCATGAATCTGCACACCTCTCAGTGAAGAATTTCCTCATATTATATTGTACCAAAAGAAAGCATCACGTAATCTTCAGTTATCCATCTTCAAAGGTGGTTTTTTGAAAGATTTGCCTAATTCTGGTCATCCACAAATTTAATAAAACATCAAAGTTTATAGGCCCCTTTGAAATCATTACCAAAATATCTTCTGTCACCTGCAAACTATAATTATCAATAAATATAAAATTATACCCAATATTTCATATATCACTTGTATAACTTTATGAATTGATATCATACATACAAAATACATATATCAAGAATTCTAATCGCATATATGAAGACTTAACTGGTATAGTATATGATTTATTTCAAGTGGCGAATGTTCAAATACTATGAAGATTCAAAAAAAAATTGAAAATCAATAATAAAGCAATAATACTATAATAAATTTATGTAAATATGATTGATATGCAAAAGTTAAATGAAAGAAATCTTCTTTAAATAAAAACATCAAAATTACATTCAAAGAACATAAAAATTGGATGACAGATGATTTGAACAAAATGCTTTGATCAGATGAGTCAAAGTTTATGCTATCAGGATTAAATAATTATGAATATTATTAATATTATTAGAAATTTGAAATGAATTACTAAATGACTGCCTTATAAAATCTGCTGTTAAATTCAGAATGATTTAGGGCTGTTGTTCTTCTTTTGACATTGGCAATATCATATACTATCATGAATTAAGAATTGTATCATGAAATATTAATGAATAACTTGTTATAAATAGAAATACTATGACTTGACCAGTCAGAATTAACTTGATATTGATTACATGTATTGATATCATAAATAATGATATAGTGGCTCATGGCGTAAATGGAATATAGGAAAATATCTCACCATTGAAGAATTATATATAATTAAATAAATTAATAATCTTATGCCATGTTTTTAGAGAGCTAACTATTCTTAATTTAATAATATATATATAATTAATAATAATATAATATAATAAAAGAGAATAAATAAAAATATAAGAAATAAATTAATTAAAATAATAATTATCTAAATTAATAATAAGAGAATATATAATAATTATCTGCACAATAATATATATTAATCTAAATTAATTAAATGCATCAGAGTTAAAGATATGTGCATTTTATTCTGCTTATCAACTAATATGTATTTTATTTTAATTCATTATTTCCTTCCTTCCTACACAATAATTTTTTTTAATATCCCACGTAATTCAACTGAATTGGAAGAAGAAATTCAGTCATAAAGATAAGTATAAAAATATCTTTTTATTTCGGTAATAAATAGAAAACTAAATAATATTACTGACAATAATAAAAACAAAATTTTAATTCTCAATGCCTCAAATTTTCCACAAAAAAGTGTTCATATTTATGTTCTTTGATAAGAAGGGTATTCATTTCGAGAAATCGCCACATTAGAGCAAGTGGACGTGGCTTCAATTCACCGAATATGCAAGAAAGACAAAACTGGAAGCTTTAATAATGATTCAAGATCCAGCTGTACATCAACTCTTTCATCACATTATGAGCAAAACAGTATGACTAATACAGTCTGGAAAATACTTCACCACTATTCAGATCCAATGTGAATTCAAAATTGAGCTGGATGTTAATTTATTAGTGAAGAGCATACGGAGAATACTTCAGAAAAATGGCTTATCTGCAAGAATAAGGCGAAAAAGTCTTTACTCAGTAAAACTCACTGAAGAAAGAGATTAAATTAGGCGAAGAAATACAGAAATTGGATGTTCAATGATTGAAAGTGAATAATTTGATCTGACAAAGCAGCTCCAACTATTTGGGTCAAACGGGAGGAGTACTGTTGAAAGAAGCCTGGCGAACCTTTTAAAAGATCATCATATTACACCAACATTGAAATCTGGTGGTGATTCAATTCTGGTTTGGGGTTGATTTACCTAAAAAAAAACGATGGAAAAATGATAGCTAATGTCTATATTAATATTTTAAATATTAACTTATTAGACACAGCCTGGGAGATGATGCTGGAGGATACAAATTTTATCTTCCAGCAAGACAATGACCCAAACATGTCTCCAAAAAAAAGCGAAGCAATGGTTCGTCGATAATGAGATCAACTTACTTACTGGCCATCGCAATCCCCTGACCTGAACCCTATCGAACACTTGTGAAATGAAGTTGATAGGTGTTTGAGGCATCTCCCTGGCTCACTTTCATTGCAAAAAGACTTGCGGGAAAAGCTACAAGTCATGTGGAAAAGCATTAGTGTCAACTTTTGTATGAGGTTGGTTGTCTCAATGTCAAAAAGGATATGTCATAACGGCAAGGGGTGGTTCTAGAAAATGATAAATAGGTTAATCAGGTTTGTAATATCAAAGAAATTAGAAACTGTTGACTTAGCTTAATTAGCAAACTACCCGCAAATTTTTTCCCCAAATTCGGCTGTATTGCGCCGAACACTAAAAGAAAATAAAAAAGATTATTGTGTAAATGGATGAAAATAAATATGCATTGATTGATGAGCAGCATTTTAACGAATAAAATGCACTTACCTTGACTCCGTACAATTCTTCAATGGCGAGATATTCGTATATCGCTAATTTTTTTTACATTTTACTCCACGAGCCACTGTATTTATATCCCAAAGATTCAATTTTAAATACGAAATCTTTAATTTTCTGTTATGTAATTAATTATTTTTAATATGCATAACTATTAGAAATGCAAACTTGCAAAAAATTGTGAACGGACAAAATCAAAGCACAATACAATAAAGAGCGAAATAATAATACAGTATTAATAATAATATATAATGGTAGTGGTAGTATTATAATACTACAAACATTTTCTTCCATTCAACTTTTAAACACAAACATGTACGAGCACTGCACTTGTTAATGAATATTCGTTTTGATGCATATTTTGCCACATTAAGATTCTAAAATCATCATCATTTGATGGTAAATTCCAATAACGTTACATTTTATCATTTTTTTTGTAGAAAAATTTAGTTTTTTCAGGAAACAATTTTTTTTATGGCATAGATTAAAATTTAAATTGTAACCGTTTCATTAATTTGTCATGCATTTTCATATAATCGACTAAGATAGACCAACTCTATCATTTTCGTTAAGTTGAGTCGAGTCGTTAGCATCCCTAATTGGGAACCATTGAATTGAATAAAAATAATACTATCATTAATTTTATGCAAGAAACATGTGTGAATAAATGATGTGGGATTAATATGTTGGAATAGTCACTCAATCTCCTGATTTAAATCCAATTGACACCTCTGGAGTAAGAAGATAGCCAGGTGTCTGAAACAATCAGAAAATCCATAATCAGGACAACTATGGAAAGCAATGCAAAAAATGGGGATTTCGATGAATAATGAATTTTCAATAAGATTAACTGAAAATATGCCTGAGAGAATGGATGATAATTAATGCTAAAGGAGGATATATACTAGGTAGCAAAGAATAATTTGTTAAATTTTATTTATTGGTTATTTAGCAATAACTTTTTTAGTTTTTTATACATTAACGTTAAATCAAAAGAAACGCGCCACATAAATCACGTTGATATCGATATTAGTTGGTTATAAGAATTTATGGATTTTCAATGTGTTTAATTTAATGTGTGTGTAAAATTATTAAAATTTTAAATCTGTCATTTGGGTGATGCAAAATTCTAGCTACCACTGTAATATTAGTCTCCTAAAAGAGTACAAAAATACATGCATTTGTGCTGTTCGAAGGTCATCATGCATATTCGGAACTTATAATACAAGTTGGTTGTTAATATGCTCACTTTAACTAGAAATTTCACTATATTAACGAGCTACTATACATTAAGAAAAGTTGGGCTGAGTGCAATAGAAACGATCTAAATTAATTATATTAGAATTTCTAATATAATTTACACCATTTCTATTGCACTTACCCAGTTGTTCACCATAGAATTTTATATTAGAAAATATATACTGACATTTTAATATTTTCATCTTACATTCAATCCAAGATTAACGTATGTTGCAGCTTAATTTTTCAAGAATAGAATGCCATCCTCAGAGTCATTTCAGAAGTAAAATTTTTTCAATGTTAAATTATAAAAGTTTCTTCAAAAAAAGAAGAAACTCACCGCCATTACTTTTGCCGGGAACTGTGCTATCCAAAAGCGTGCATCTCTTGCTTGTAATGTATAACAACCAGAATAAGATGAACTCTTTACCATTACAAAAAAAACCTTTGATCTAAATATCATCTTTTTCACCAAACTCTTGGCAGAATAAAAAATTTCATTGTATTTATTTATCATTAATTACGCTAAGCAGCACGCTAAATTTACTGATGGTGACGTGTTTTTTATAATTAATATTTGTGTTTAGAATTCATAATTTTGTAACTATTGTACATGTAACACGAAAAACCTTTGTTAGTGTAGACAAAATTATTAATACGATAGTAAATGAAGGGACTCAGATATAACGTAACGGTAACGGGTAATAACAATATGGGTCAAATATATCTTACATTGTACAAGATTCCAAAAATAGAAGTTATGTAGTCACTCCTATTGGATAATTAAAATTAGATGTCGGTCTGTCACTAGTAAAATTATATTACGTCTCCTTAACGTTAGGGTATTATCATTGTTAAATATTGGTGTAACCCATTAAAGATATATAACGAATTGAACTTCAGCTTTTTATTCATATACTGAACATTAAATGAGATTATGCTGGTTAACCATAAAATCATTTTATTACTGGACTTCTTCATTGCATCCGTTTTTGCATGTACTCCTAATAATTTTGATGGAAATTCTATCGCAATAAGTTTAACTGGAACGACTAAGAATTGGCGAGTGAATCTAGGGGGAAGTCTTGTGTAAGAAATATGGAAAGATATGTTTGTCATATAGCAATCTTCAACAATTAAAAACATTTCAAAATTTGACAGTCAGGCAGGTGTGCAACTTATCATTTTTAATAACGGCAATCAACCAGATAGAAACGACATTTTCACGATAGCATCAACAACACCCGGGATTTTTGAGATTTCCCCATATATCAATTTCTATCATAATCTTGGTAATTAGCGACATTTACTTTCTCTGATAAATGTTTGATTATATTTATTTTGTGAAAAACTTGTCATTCAATTTATTGCAACATAGTCATTGCGCAAGCACCAAATTCAAAAATTGGTGACAATTTCACACTTCAAAATAGGTTAGCGATTTTTCTCTTTTTTGCTTTTTCCTAAAGAATCGATTCGAATCCTCAAAAATTCACTTTTGACTGTGATACCTGTAACATCAACACAAATTCTCAGAACTGGACATTATACCACACTACATGTAGTATAAAGGTAAGGAAGTCAAGCCTTAAATCATGCACCTATAACAGGTTATCTAATTAGCACTGCGTATTACAAACATAGAATGTTGACAATGGTTATTGTATGAATTGTGCTGACTATTATGATGGTGCGCCTATTAATCAAACTTATTGTGCTTCTGCGAAAAAATGGGATCTTTGGGGGACATTAACTTATTTGAATTTAATGATTATTTGTTCGGCATGCAGCCAAAAATTAATTTTCTCTTTAAAATTTCAACAGAACAATATCACCTGAAAATATCAACTTTATCAATTCTCAATTAAATCCAAACCTTACCGTTACGACATCTCCATCTACTAGCACGTCTGATATGGGACAGTCTTCTGGCGTTCAGCTCTCAATAGGTGGTCTGGTAGGCATAATTGTTGGATCATGCGCGGGTACGGCGCTTATTGCTCTTCTTATAGGGTATCTGTTTTTCCGTCACCGTCAGTCTTTCATTGGTAACGATCGAGTCAACCTTGAAATTTACAAATAATGGTGGCGGATATGACGCGTCGATATCTCGTCAATCTGAGATCGATCTTTGGTACATTTGATCCACCTGATAAAAACATTTGTAATTTTCTGAATTCGAAATCAAATGCAAATTGTGTCATATCGTATACAGTGATATCTACACATTAGCACACCAATAATCATAACCTCATGTTTATATTTAACCTGGACTCTGTATAAGCATGAATTTATGATTATTAATCGGAAAAAAAATATGATTGTGTCATAAAATTCAGTTTTGCACACTAAATAAAAATGAGTCGGCCAATTTAGGTCGTGATTTCCCAGCGTTCAATGATCCGATTCCACGCAAATGCTGGCATTGAATCATCTCGATTAGTAAATCGAATGGTAGTATTTTTGCTCGAATTGGACCGCTAGACGTCGAGATATCGATATTGCGTTACGTCCTAAAGTGACCGGGTTCTATTTTGAGGCATCCAAAATTGAAAAAATAAAGTTTTTTACCGATAATCAATTTGACAATGAAGGTACACATTTAATAGATTTTATTAAATAAAAGCTATTTAAATTTTTGTTATATTTTTATAAATTTATAATCAATAATGTGCTTATGCGTGTATAAAGAAATTGAAAAATATGAGCACTCTATATATTTGTAATTATACGTTATTTCAATGTGCCCACCTGCGTGCTTATATAGAGATATGACTTGTAGCCAGAAGTATTATCTGTAACTGTGTTGTTATTTTATGTTGTCTGGTATGATAATAATGATTTCATATTAAAAAATAATTTTTGAATCACAGCTTAAAAACACTGAAATTGAATCTGAAAAATTAAAAATATTAAACAAAATTAATAGATTAGTTAGTAGATCATGCTGCGCTACCTTACTGCGCCACGATCACCCGATTTTTGCCAAGAGAAATCACATGATTCTTTGAGTTATTTTTGCTTTAGAGAATAGTTTTTCATAGAAATTTTACTAGATATATTATTCTTTTTATATTCTCATTTATAATATTTATTTCTATATTTATATATCTATAAATATCTTCTAAAGATATTATCATATTAAGTATTATATATTAATAATTATTTATTTAAAGATATTATATTTGTTCTGTAATTTTTAATAATAATCATCATAATAATAAAGTTTAAGTTTTAATAATAATTTTTTATTTGTCTTTAACTTAATTTTCTATATAAATTCTAAATTAATTTCTTACTAATTATCTTGAAATTCTAAAACTTTCTAATAACTTATATTATATAATAAAAAATTATAACTTTAATAGTAATGAAATAGATTTAAATACTACTTATATATATATTATATATTTATATATAAATTTATTATTATTTTCATATATTATATATATTTATATATATATATTTATATATAAACTTATTATACTTATATATATATATATATCTATTTATAAAATATCTAATTCTAGTTTCTCAAGTAAATAATTTCAATAGCTTCTTATTAGTCTTATTATTAATCTTATTCAATAATAGTAAATACTTACAAATACTCTTAATAATAATAATAATAATAATAATAATAATAATAATAATAATGATAATAATTAATTAAATAATAATAATAATTCTTTTATATCAAGAATTTCTCTCAAAATTTTTATATATAAAGAAGAATTATATAAAAATATTAATATCTGAATTTTATAAGTATCTGAAATACTTATTACTTAAGATATTCAAGATAAATAAACTTGTATCCTATATACTAGAACTAATCTGAAAGATACTACTTTTTATTAATATTTAAATAAAATATATATAATTAGAAATAATAATACTTTTAAATTTGAAATAATTTTCTTAATAAAATTTATAGTATATTTTAATTATTTAATTATTAATAATATCATTAATTTTATTAATTTTATTAAATTAATACTATATAAAAATATAAAGTTAAATTTAAAAACCTTATTAATCAAATAGAAGATATAAAAAAAATTAAATTAAGTTATATATTTTATTAATAATCTTAAGTCTACTATAAAAATAAAAATAATATATTAAGTATTAAAAACTTTTATTACTATTTGAAGATTTACTATTTATTATAATACTATCATATTTAATATGAATTATTTACTTAAAAATAATAATAATTTATAATTAAAAATATAAAAGAAATTAGAATTTTTCTTTTTATAATAATACTTATAATCTTATATTAATAGAACTAATTTATATTAAAGATTCTTATTAGTTTAATAATATTAGTAATAATAATAATAATTATAATAAAAATAATAATTAAAACTACTATAATTATAAAAAGTCAAATCATTTTATTAAAAATTATTATTCTAAAGAAAAGACTAAAATAAATAATATTATAATATAATTAGTATTATTTAGAATAATAATATTAAATTTATCTATCTTGAAGATAATTATAAAAAACTTCTTAAATTTTATAACTATATAAATAAAAAGTCTATTTAAATTTTGCTTAATAGTAAAATATTCTAAAATTTTATTAATAAAATCTATATCTAAAATAATTAACTATAAATATATATAATAAATTTTATAATTATAAAGTTTACTAAAATTATAAAAAGAAAATTAACTTATTTATTACTATTAAGAAATTAAAACTAGATGTAACAAAATTAGATTAATAATTAGTAATTATATAATATTTAACTTTTATTTCGCAGATCGTTGCTGCGCCACATACTGCGCCACACGTGACTTACTGCGCCACAATCACCCGATCTTGCCAAGAAAAGTTACATGGTATATTTGAGTTATTTTAGCTATAAATAGTTTCTTAGTAGAATTTCTCTTTTTTCTTGTTCTACTAATTTA
>CAJVPS010000061.1:0-42506 GCA_910591765.1 Ambispora leptoticha | reverse complement strand
AGTAATTACTACTAAGTTAAGAGTAGTTAATTAGTATTTTTCTTTAATAAACACATATATTTTATCTTATATCTTATATTATTTTCTTCATGCTCTATTGAGAGAGCATTTTGATCAAAGTAAATTCACGTATATTATCTTATTAAGAAGATAATCATATATTTTTATTAAGAAATAAAATACATATAAATTATCTTGTTGAGAAGATAATCATAATTCATCAGTAATAAACCTTATACATATTATTTTTTTGAGAGAATAAATAGTCATATAGCCTCTACAGATATAAAAATAAATAATTACCGTGAACACAGTCACTATTACCATTTTAAAATAATTACATATGCATAATCTTAAAATGGTAATAATATTTTTAAATTGAATAAATATAAATACTATTGAAAAAGAAAAGAAAAGTTACTAAAAAATATATATATTAAATTTATAATTAAATTTAGTAATAGTAGAATAATAGTATAAGATTACTTTACTACTTGTAATATTAGTTATCTTTATAAGATTAAAGAAATTATATATAATATATTATATAGAAAAATTCTTATAAAAGAACTTATAGATATTATCAAATATTATAATTATATATTAAAGAATATTATTTTTTTAATAAGATAATAATTCAAAGTATATTACTATAAATATGAAAAAATAGTTTATTAATAATGAAGTTAATATACTTGATTAACTATTTTAATTATATGATCTTAATCTAATTGAATATTTATAAAGTATTATTAATTACTATTTATATTATCTTCCAGATATAATTTTAAATAAGAAAAATCTGTGTGAGCAAATTTAGAATGTATAGAATAATATTAAAGTTAAAACATGCACTTGTCTTATCAAGTTAATATCAAAAAGAATATTAGATATAATAAAGACTTATAATAGATATATAAGATGATAAAGCTAAACTAGGTTAGTTAGTTTTTAAAAAAAAATATAAAAAAAATAATTTTTTTTATTGATATATATGAATAATTTTTATTATGTTTAAAATGAATAAATATAATGTAACATATAATATTGAATATATTTTTAATTTAAAAAAATTTAAATTATTAATATAGTAATAAATTTATAATTATAAAACTATAGTATTATATTATTTAATAATATTAATCATGATTTGATATTTTTTAAATCTAAAAGAGATATGATAATTTAAAAATTATAATTTAAATATTATATTATTTTTAATTAATATTATATATTCTTTATTTATCTAATAATTAAAAAGATATTATTAAAGAATTTAGTTAATATACTAAATCTTTTATTTTAATTATAGTATTTATTATTTTAGTTTTAGATATTTATTTTTAGTTTAGTTTTTATAATTATAACTCTTTCTTATTTTATTTTATTTCAGTCTTGTATTAATATAATACTTATAAGTATTGATATTAAAAAATCTTTAAAATAATTATAATTCTTTTTATCTTTATAAATAATTCAGTCTTAGTTCTCAAAACTTATTATAGATTATATTTTTAATAAAATCTATCTTTATAAATATAGTTTATAATAATATTTTGTAAAGTCTTTCAATTTTTTTATTATTATATATAATAATAATAATTTATAATATCTATCATAAAGTTAGTTATAAACTATATGTAATATTATTATTTATTTTTATATAAATCTGACATAAAAGAAAATAATATTTTAAAATATTAACAAAAAGATAAACTTCAAATATTTTTATTATTATTTTTATTTTTATTTTATAAAGTAAAATATTTAAGAATTCAAAAATTATTATAATATAAATTTTTTATATATAATTTATTAATATTAATTATTTTATATTTACATTTTTATTAGATAATTATTTAATTATATTTTATTAAATAATAATTAAGATAATATTATTAATAGATATTTTTAAATAGTTTTATAAGTATAATAATTATAATAAAATTATTATAATAAAATTAGTAAAACTATTATAGTAAAACTAATAATATTATTATGACAAAATTACTATTATAATACTAATAAAAATAATATTTAAATCATAATAAAAATAATATTTATAAAATTTTTAAAATATATAAAAGTAATATATCTTAAAAAGAAATAAAATTAATAATTAATAAATAAATTAATGAATTAAATAATAATAAGATAAAATAATAATTTAAATATAATAATATTATAAATTAATAATTTTTATTAATAATATCTTATTTATTATAATATATTTCTTATATTATAATTCCAAATCATATTTTAGCTAATTATATCATGAATATATTCTTGTTATCTATCTTTAATCTTATTATAATTATAGTTTAATATCTATTATATTCTATCTTTAATTATATTAATTTTTTTTATCCATAATTAATATCTTTATTATATTTTATCCTGACTAAATATTATATATAAAGTTATTAATCTATTATAAAATAATCTTTTCAAGAGATATCAAAAATAATAATAATACAAAGATCAGAATATGATGCAAATTTGTAAAATATGCTAATTATAAGATTATTTCTTTTGATAATATTAATAGAATATAATAAAATAATAATATTATCTCTAAATATTAAAGAAAAAATAAAATTATATATAAAGATTGCTAAAAAAAATATTATTTGTGAAGATTACTGAAAAGATTTTAGAAGAAAGTTTTAAAAAATTATTACTATTGATACTAGAGATAGTGTAGCAAGTATATGATACTTATTTATTACCTATTGCAATATGTTACAATTCCAAAATTTTATAAGTTATAACTAGATGATATTTTATTTATTATTACAATATAATAATTGAAAAGTTATTTTTAATTCATACTAGTTTTAATTTTAAAGATCTTTAAAATATAATTTTGAATAATATTTTAAAGATTATTAAAAAAAAATTGAACTGAAATGCTTAGTATAATAGTTTAATAATATTTATCATGACTTTATAAAATTAATAATAGAGAATAATATTTTAAATAAAATCAGAAATAAAATAATTAAATTCTTTAAGTATAGTAATTTGAAAAATTATTATTATCAAAATTTATAAAAAATAAAAAAAATTATCTTAATTAAATAAAATTATCTTTAATTAACTTTAAAAAAGATTATTAAAACTTTTTTTAATATTAATTTTACTCTTTATTACTATTTAATTTTTTAAGCTATTTAAATACTTTTATAATAATTAGAAATAATAGATAATTTTAATTAATAGAATATTCTAAAAAAGAAGATAATAATAAATTTTTAATTATTATAATATAAAAAAATATTTTCTTTATTATATTATTTATTATTAATTATTTTATATTCAGATATCATTATCTTTAATAGTTTTAGCAAGATATTAGAATATCCTATATTTTTAATATTTAATAACTTCTTAAATTGATTTTAAAATAAATCAGAAACTAAAGTTCTTTTGAATTTTTTATTTAAAGTTCAAGACTTAATAATAAAAATCACAGAAGATTTTTAAAACTTATAATATAAAGTATATCATAAATAATTTAAAATTATACTTAATTCTCTAGCAGAAAAATCTAATAAATTATATTTTAAAATATAGAGATGATCAGTAATTTTTGTACATATATTTTAGTCTTTCTTGTAAATATGCTTAAAGCTGATAATATAATCATAATTAGAAATATTATCTTAATTAATTATAATTTATAATAATTAGAGAATTATGATTAATTATAATAACTAATCAAAGAATTATAATTAAATTATAATATCATCTTTAATTATAATATATAAAATAGTAAAATATAAAATATTATATTATATCTGCATAATTCTGTAAGATAATTTTAATAATATAAATCTTATATTAGAGAATACAAATTTTAAAATATTAAAAAAATATATAATAAATTATAAATAAAAATCAAGAAAAGAATTTTTTTATATATAATATTGAAAATATATTCTAAAAATTCTCATAAATATTTGAATATTAATTCTTTTGTAATTATTTTTAAATAATTTTGAGTTATAATTAAATTAAAATTATTAAATTATTATAAAAACTTAAATATTTATAAAGCTTATATATCTAATTATATATATTATATTAATCTTAATCTTTTTAAATACTAATTAAACTTTATCTAAGATATTTTGAAGAAAGTTAAAGAAATATAATTATTAAATAATTTTAATAGTTATTTCTGTCAAATTTTTTATTTTCTTAAATTAAAATTATTTAATAAATTAGGTTAAATAAAAGTAATAATAGTTATAGATTATTAATATATTATAAAAATTATTCTTTTTATATTAGATAATATTTTTAATATATGAAATAATATAATTTATAATAAACTCTGCATACTTTATATAAAGTTTAATAAAATATATATGATAAATAGATAAGAATTTTTTACTAAAAATAATTTAAAAGAATTTAAGATAAAATAAAATAAAATTAATTAAACTTTAAAAAATTAGATAATTAATAATAGAAAATGAATATAGATTCTTATTATTAACTGATCAACTGAATTTAAGAGGATCTTTTTATTATTATTTATTATAAAATATAATTTTTTTAAATTATATAATTGGTATTATTATGTAATTCTAATAATTTATAAATATAAAATCTTAAATAGTTTCTTAATAAAAATATATAAAATACTTTATAAGTCATATATAAAAAATTTATATTAATTATTAAATAGAAAAAATATAGTATAATAAATAGTAAATATAGTAAGTCAAATATATTAATTATAATTAATTTATTATAAATTCTAAATTATACTTATAGATAAAGTATAAAAAATTAGTTTTAATAATAAATAAGATAATTTATTATAAAACTATAAAATTTAATAAGATATTATAAAAATTATCTTTGGATATTATCAAAATAAAAATAATTTTATTAAAGAATTTAAAGAGTCTATTATATTCAAACTTTATTAAAAAATTATTATATATAATTATTATATTAAATATATTTTTTGATATATTATTACAAGAGTCTGGAAATGAAGACTTTTATATAAAAATTTATAATACAGTTTATTTAAAAAGTAATAAAATTTTAAGAATATCTAAAAGTTTTTATAATAAAGAGTAATTTAGTAATATTATAATAATTTTAGCTAAAGATCAAAACTATTATAGATTAGATAAAGATACTTAGTATAAAAAGATAAATATAACTTGAAAAATAGTAAAATATAATTTTAAATTTAATAATTTTGAATAAATTAATCTTCATATTTTCTTTCAAAAGATATTGCTCTTTTTATAATTTTTTAAGAATTAGTAAAGGATCTATATAATCTTACTATAATTTATTAGTATAATATTATATCAAATAAGTTAAAAAAGTATAGTTATTCTTATTTATATAATATTTAGTTACTTCTAATAATATTTTTTATTCAAAAATTTTCTTGAAATTTTTTTAGTTATTAATAAAAAATAAGATATTTATTTTAAAAATTACTTTCTTAACTATTACTATATTAAACTATAATTATTTTTTTATTCTTCTTATAATTTAATTAAAATATAAAAATTTAGTTTAACTTATAATTATTATTATATATTTCATAATTAATATTTATTATTATGTAAATATATTTTTTATAAATATATATATAATAATAAATTATTAATTATTAATATATTTTAGAAAATATTTAAAGAAAACAGGTTTGAAATTTATGAAAGTTATGAGCTATTTATTAAATATGTATAAATAGAATAACAAAAAAAACTAAAGATTGAAGACTTGTTATAATTAAATTAACTGAAAGAATATGTAATAGATACTAAAATATTAAAAAAATAGATGATATTAAGAGGATAATAGTTTTTATCTCTATGTTAAAAGTCTTTTTGAATCTGATTATCTTATAATTTGATTAAATGAAAGAAAAAAATTAAAATTATTAATATTTAGTTAATAATAAAAATACAGATTATAATAATACTTTCTTTTATTATTATCAAGTCTTAAATAAGTTTTAAAAATTGATATATTATATTAAAAAATTATTATATTATATATATTTCTAAATAAAACTCTTAAATTTATGTAAAAATTCTTATCTTATATTAATATTAAACATTATTACTTTCTTTTAATAGTAAGAATTATTTAATTATATTATTATACTATACATTTTCTGGCTAATCATCGTTCGTATATTCTAACCAATCATTATTTATTCACGTGATTTGCCCCCGCTTTAGACGAGCCCATATTAGAACATTTGAGACGTGATACATGATCGACAAAATTGCATGTGTCTCAGATCAGCCTATCAGATAATTGCAAAATCATATTTTCATTTCGGGCAGAGATACAGCGACTATATTTGAAGATGTATGCGCTGATCCGAAGAAAGAATTGTTCCTTATTTTATCGAAGGACGCCATTATAACATCAGTTCGATATACGTTTCTCAGAGTTACTTTGACTGCCCAAAGATAATACGAAAAAATCTCACATGTCTGCTTGTTTAATAACGGATCATGCACCTCGGACGAGTTAAACAGAATTCTACGACTATATGCTAATGATTGGCGTAGTGTGATTAAAATTATTGACAAGCATTTATGTGAGCAAAGATTCATTGTTTTTGATTTAACTGTACCCCGCGAACATCCACACAGAATACGAGTTGGTTGGGATAAAATTTTGACATTGGATGAATAAATTGTAAATATCAGAGGTATAAAAAACATCTCAAGTTTCCTACAATGCTTATCTATTAACCTGATTACTAAAGCGTGATTTTAAAGATGCAAGCTTTCTTTCTGCTTCTTGCAATTCTATCCTTTTCTCTTCGACCTCATAACGTAAATTTCGTTTTTCATTGTCTAATTTTTGCATGAGATTTGAAAATGTCTTTATTGTATTCAAGTAAGTGCTGGAATAATAAAATATCAACTTCTTTCTTAACCTTCTCGAGATATTGAGCCCGTACGTGAAATTACTCATTATTACGTACGGATTTCATTATTTTGTGCAAAAATTAATTGCGAACTTTTACACCAATTACGAATAATGCATCAATTACGCAGTTACGGCAAAAATTACGATTTTTAAGTCAATAAACATTACAAGGGCATAATTAGGGATGGAGAACGGTTCTTTCAGCTCGGTTCCTATCCAGTTTCGCAGAATGATTCGAACCGTTCCTTATTATTTTTTGGAAAATATTTACCTTCCAATTCATGGATGATTTCTCTTGCTTCTTATGAGAAAAATGCCTGTCACAATTCTTGACATCTTGTTCCAGTTGTTGGTTTGTGGAGTACTTGATCGTGATCGTTTTCTTGCTAGATATTTCGCGTGACGAAGAATTCGGTGTCGATCGCCGACCACAATTTTCAGGAAGTCAAATCATGTTTAGTGATACAGGTTCCCGGTATAAATGTTCATCTCGATGTATGAGATCATAGTTTTATAAAATCGAATTACCAAAAAATGCGATTAACAAATCGTTTTGCAAATCACGTCCTTTATCGAAAATTTCTTGTTGATCTTTGAAACCCAAAATAAAGGAATGAAACCAGTTTTGTTCAAAAATTCGTTAGTTCTGTTTCCACAATGTCTTCGTCACGAAATCTTAGAAAATTTGAGAAAGCAGAAAGCCTTTATCCCTCGTTAGACCCAATATTACATAGTAATAAAAGGAAAATTACATACACTGGTACACCATCCTCATTTATCGCGTATCAACCACCAAGAAGCTCGCGAAAGAAAATAGGTGTAAAGCGTTCTAATGAAAAAGAACCCTACTCCATCCCTTTCTGGAGAAGAGAAAGTTCATGGCTGCTCATATACCTCTTGCTGTTTGTCTTGTACATAACATTATATTGGTGGCCAAATATTAAGCTTGGTTTCTGTAATAACGGAGAATACAAAAGCGAAGGTAAAATTCACAAAAGTAAATTACTTACATTTTCAAAACTCTAATTTTTTCTTTTGTCAATTAGATTTCTCATATTATATTGGTGTTTCTTGTACAAATTGTCCGCCTCACGCGATTTGTAGCAACGGAAAGTTGATTGGATGTGATTATGGTTATAAGATTGATATGTCGCACCCTCTTCTTCAAAGTTTATATCCTACTTCGCAAAGATGTGTACACGATAAACAACAACCTCAGCGAGTTCGGGAGATTGTTGATATTATAGACAATACTCTTTCATCCGAGGCCGGAAAATTAGAATGTAAAGGAGTGACCGGCGAAAACAAATTTAACTTGAACATTTTAAAAATTTTATTAGAAAAAAGAATGAGATTTCAAGAAAGTGACTGGCAAAAAGCAATAGAAATATTGAACAAAACTCGCGATGGGGTGGATTTTTTTGAAGAGAGGTATTATATTTAGAGCTTATAATTTTATTTATTTATTTATTCCTTAGCTTTTTAACTATTGAATTTTAAATAAATTTCAAATAGAAATCAAATGTATCTCAAGTCAAAACATCCTAAACCGCCACTTTACTGCATAATATACAATTCAGCAGTGGTTTTTCTTCGGAGATACTTTTTACTTCCATTGTTTATTTTGGTGGGATGTGTTGTAATAATAATGTTCTTTTATTATTTGGCAAAGTGGGCGCGGACATATTACACAAGGAGACGAAGAGAGAAAAATGAAGATCAAGAATACGTGAGACAAATGGCGAGATACTTGTATGGATGTTTAAATCAGAATTCAAAAGAAGGCGTAAGTTCTTTAATTAAATGTGCATTTTTTATTGTTAATTTTTAAATTTCTATTTATTTGACAAAAATATTGTTCATAAGCGGCCATTGATTCTCTTTGAAGCAAATCAAAATTGTTTTGATCATTATGGGTTACCAACTAATCGATTTAATCGAATATGGCCAAGGGCAGTACAAGAATTAAAAACTTTTCCTAATGTGCAAGAAAGATATTTTGGTGAAGATTTAGGTTTTGTATTACTCGCTGAGTGAGTTTAATACATTCTAATTAATAAATATATATTCTAATTTGACGTTGACATTTTTGATGATGATGACCCTGAGAGCTCGACATTATCGTGAAACCCCAAATTCTTGAACTCATCTTTTGCCATTAGTCCCCTGTTATATACAATTAATAATGTTATTAATTCGAAAAATGAATTTTGCTTCATATATATATATATATATATATATATATATATGATATTCTTACTTTTCCATTCGACATTCCAAATATGCTTTTGATAAATATCTACAAGCGCCATTATCTGACTTGTTTTGCTTAAGACATTGGAGATACTCTTTCACGAGTTTTTTACATTCACCTTTCCACATAAAATTTTTAATATTATAATTATAAAAATTAAATATATTTATGAATTACCTTCATGGTCTAACGGAAAACTACCTCGTTCTGGTGGTGTTGCACTAAAAGAGGTAATATTTGGGGGTCTTCCGAAGGACATAATAAATATTAAGTAAAAAACATAAATTTATGTAGTTTCAAAATTCAGAGGATTAATCTGATTATTTTTAAATGAACTTGATCTTTCTTCTGGTTCGATTGAAAATGCTGGATTTATTGATAATTAGAAATTTCTTATAATAACTACAACAAGCAATTTTTTAAAATATTAAATAAGCATCAGTCAGTTCATAATATATAGAGTAGCTCACTGAAAGAAACGGAAAAACGAAAAGTTTTACGAAAAAAAATTCTAGTGCCTTCTAACATCGATTAAGGTTCTTATGCTCATTTTAAATAACATGAATATTTTTCCAAAACACTAAATTAATGCCGGTAAAAAATAATCCAACCATTTTTTTTTTGCTAGTACTTTAAAGATCTAATAACCAAACATGTAGATCTCATCATGATTTCCGATAACAAATATTCGTATTTGGAGTTAAATTTTACTAATTAAAAATATTCATGTAAATCACTTAGTTTCTTTGGAATGGCAGCATTAATATATTTTTTTAGGCTTTTTTTTAGACTTTCTCCAGTTTATATAAGTATAAGAGCTAGAATTTTTTTCGTTAAACTTCGTTTTCCGTTTCTTTAGTAGTGGGTTACTGTATACCGACTTATGAATTGTCAGGTGGGCTGCCTAGGTGTGCATAACTTACACACGATAATAGAGCTAAATACTTCCCATCAATTAGTTCTGGTATAATACTATATACAAATGAAAGTGTTTACATTGAGATGGGTATATACTACCCACACTTATACACCCGACGAATTTTCTTTTATATATATTATGAAGTTTACCTTATTCCGGGGTAGCCGCCTTCGTTTTTTTATGTATTCTCATAAGACTCTGACTACCTATCCCATCGAAGGTCCATTTTATATTTCCGAAGATCACTTAAGTGGACTACTTGATAAAAGTTACTGGACCTAATAACGCCCATAAGGCTTGGAAGAAGACTATATAACAAAAATAGGTATTCGGGGGTTTAACTGATATATAACAACGAGTCTTTACTCCGATAAGTCACCGTTGATACCGCTTTAGCGACTTCCAAGGCTTCGTCCACCGAATTCGGACAAGTAGCCCGCACTAAAGGCCCGAATCTCCTTTAACCCCGGATATTAATTGGGACCAGTCGTTTCTAATGAGCATCGTCTTGGTTTCCGTGCAGAATTTCCAGTGGAAATGGGCTAAGAACGATGCGTCATCTTTTGGAAAGCCTTGTGGCCGAGAGTAGTTGTCTCCCGGAGCCAATATTGTGCGACTCTTCTCGTTTTGCCTACGTTATTCGTTTCGAAATCTTCAAGCCGCCGTATCAGATCACTTTCTTCCTCTCCGTCGAAGGTCGGAAGTTTTACTCTTTTTCCTGGCCGGACAGATTATCTTACGTTATCTCCAATTCGATTTGTTGGTCTTGGGGAGCCGACATTATCTGGCTTTCCGACCGATGATCCGGCTTGCCGGAACAAAAACTGTTACTCGATGAATTCCCGGCACCGAGTAACAACGTGACTGGTGCATTATATTTTATGTTCATTCATATGACTTTGGTCATAAATTTTTAATAAACATATGACTCAATTTTGAGGTCACACCAAGATCATGGTCAATTGAAAGATAAAGTTATACCGTGGATCGTTCATGTGCATCCGGGATCTTTCGGGAAATCCGAAACTAGTTTTTTTTTAAACAAAACAAATTATGGACACATTGTGAATTTTTCTTTGCACAATAGACAGATCAACAATATATTTTCTGTGCAACGATCCGCGCAATTTATAAATCAGGATCGGATTTAGAAGTTGAACTAATCAGAAGAGATTTAAATTTAGACTTTTTTGAATATTCCACATAATGTGGAAATTAATATTTTCAAAACCATTCAATAATCATCTTATAAACACAAATAAACATAATACTTATTTATTGTCGTGCATAATACAATCTTTTTCAACATGTAATGCACTCTACGCAAAAAAAGGTAGATCGAAAATAAATTTAACATCATCAATTCAACACACCACCTGATTTCCTGATTTTCTTATTCTTTTGTTGGATAAAACTCACAGAAAGCCCTTCATCTCCATCAAAAAAATCAACCTCACCTCCTAACACTATCCAAGCCACAATGTCAATATCTGCCGCACCAGCAGGCACAGTACTTCAGGGTATTAATTACTTGAAAGATGGCACGGATCCAATTGCATTGCCTGATCATGAATATCCGGAATGGTTATGGGAAATACTGGATGAAAAGAAACAAAACGAATGGGCTAACGATCCAACTAGTCGCCAATTTCTTCGGAAAATTCGACGTGATAAGATTCGTGACGCAAATTTCGATAAAGATAAGAACAAATAGTAACGTGTTTTTTTAAAGATTTTAATTACCAAAATAATAATTCATGTCTAGACGAAAAAATAATCTTATAAATACAATTTGTAAAAATTAATAATCCAATTTAATCCTAAATAATCGTTAATTATCTATTTACATGCACCATCAAAACACAACCTCTATAATCTACAATTCAATCAATGGTGCCACGTCTTCAATCGGTTGTGGCTGCTGCTGATATCTAGAAATTCCGATTTAATTTAGTAAAAACGATTATTGATTTTCAATTATAAACAAAACATAAAATGTCCCTTACCCTGCATCTTGATAACCTTGCAAAATAGAATACGATTCCATGCCATTAATCGATTGTTGTTGGTGATTAACATTAACTTGATGGTATTCGATGGGATTTGTCGGAACAATAGTATCATTATTGGCTGTTCCAGCAACAGGCGCGTAAGGTGCAGGTGTTTGCTGCACATATGAATACTGAGCATGAGGCGTTTGTTTTGATGGTGTATATTGTTGTGAATAGATTGTTTGTTGTTCAATTTGATTTGAATGTGATTGTTGATTAGCAAGTAAAGGTTGGGAAGGGTAATAAGTCGGTGATTGTACAGGTGCTGAAGCAGCCGGATAATTAATCTGAGGGTAAATATTTGGTGCTTGTGCGATGGTATTGATGGTAGGATAAAATGATCCAATGCCCTGAGTTCCAACCGGAGGATTTACCCGTTGTTGCAACGAATATGAGGTAGTTGAAGCTCGACGCGTATATGCACCGGAAAGTCGCTCTTCCAAAAGTCTATCATATAATTTGACAACTTGAGATAATTTTTCATGCATGTCCACAAGATCCTCTGTTTAAGGAAAAGAAGGGTTTTAATGACTTGAATGATAAGAGATAAATGAAAATTGCTATTAAATATTTATTTACGATGTTTTTGTATTGTTTCACTTAAAGTTTTCGTTAATTTTGGTTTTAACTCGCCAATTCTTTCATATAATTCCTATTGAAAAAAATATATATTATGAATTAATCTTGATTCATTCATTAATTTAAAAACTAATTAGATCAATTCTCAATACCTGCACTTGACGATCTCTCATTAAGTCACTTCCGCTTTGCTGAATTCGTTCCACTATTTCAGAAAATTTGTATATATTTTCAGCCTCAATAGCAGAAAGTTCATTATGAGAAATCGAGGCAGCTGGTGTCTGGTACGACTGCACGTCATATCCTGCGTAAGATGATGAGTAGTTTGATCTTTGTTGATTCAGATTCATTTCTCGTAATGAAGCTGCGATAGCAGCTGCTAAATCGGCATCCTCTTCTTCCTCCTTTACTGGTTCCTTTTTAAAGTATTAATCGAGTTAAATTTCAAAGTCCCAAGGAATGATAATACAAAACCATTGTTGCATACCTGTTTTTTTGGTTGTTCTACGACTTTTTGAGTTGTCTTTTGTTGAAAAGATGCAAATCCACGACTCGATTCTGCCTCTTTTAACGAAAGTTCTATGGCTTTCTTGAAATCTTCGTCGTCATCATCTTCGCGACGTGAATTTAATGTATTGTTGCTACCATTTGAACCATTTGGCAACGAAGTGGTGCGCGAATGTGTTGCATTGTGCGTATTTTTGAGCGCCGTATGATCAATACTTGCACTAAAAGGATTTTTCGTTATTGAAAGATTCATCAATACATTAAGTCATAGCTAAAAATTACCTTCTTGTTGTTTTTTTTAATTGTTTTTTAATATGACACGAATCGCATACCCTCACGGGTTCATTCATACCAATATGAGGCAATGCCATAGTTTTTGAAGAACAATCTCCACAAAAAGTTTGACCACAATTACGACAATGATGCTAAAATGAATCCAGTTGTTAAAATTTGCATGTAATTAAATACAATAGGGAAAGTATCCTAAATTCAATACCTTTCTGTTAAATGTAGTAAATGGTGTTCGACATCGAATGCACACGTCACTGTCCGTCCATTCTGGAGGCTATCAAACATTATTAGAAATCAAGTAGAAAGAGCAATGAGCCAAAGAAATCAGAACTCACTGTTGCGGTATCAATCATGACTGAGAACGCGGCTTTTTCGGGCTTCGGAAACGCAAACTCTGAATTCAATAGTAACAATATTATTAAGGGTACTTCATAGATCCATTAAAAATAATCTTGTCATAAGCAGAGACGCACCTTCTTTTAACAATCGATACGTATCAGAAACATAGCTCAATTCAGGCTTTCCATCGAATGCAATACCCCATGTTTGAATTAGACTCAAGAGTTTTGATCGAACCTCAGAATTGCAACTCTGTAATTAATCGAGAACCAACTTGAATAAGTAAAGAATTATAGAATCAAGGCACAATCATGAACTTCAGATCCGTTTAACTTACATTTGATCGAAGGATAGATACAAGGTTATCGACGAATTCACGGGAAGCAATCTCGATTAAAAAATGGTGGCCGCCATTTTTAACGCAGGTATCAGTCAACTATAGACAAATGAAAACATATCGATTTAGCTTAACGTGCTTTATAAGGAATAACAAGGAATGTGAATGCTTGTATGTACATTTACTTACACTTAAAGCCAAGAGTTGCACATTGGGGTTGATATGATCAATTCGTCTTTTTAAAGCTTTCATAGCATCCTTAGCAGGAACCGATTTACTGCGTATTTGATCAGAAATATCAAGATTCAACGTTAAATCTTCTTGTCCTTTAGGAAGTAACTCTGAGGTAGCTTTCTCTACGTATACGAAAAATTGGTATTAATTGGTTGGCCCACGTAAAATACAACAAAAAACTTATTCGAAATTTACCTACTAGCTCGTCAAAAGGACTCGAACCCCAAATTCTGGATACCATTTTTGTGGAATTACTTACGAAAGTATATAAAGTACAACTTTTTATTATATGTTAAGGAGAATTAACAATAACAATTGCGTTATGCGATATTTGCTTTTTATATCTAAAGGGAGTTATTTATTATCACGGGAGTTAATCATGAAGGGCAAAAAAGTGTCAGGTCATGTGATTCTGATTTTGTTGTCAACTTGACACTTAACCGTGGAAAGGATTGGGAGTGCACAGCTGACTTCTTCTACTTCATTTATAGTTCAATTAGGAAACAATTACTATATCGAGATTTTTATTAGTAAGTTCATCATAAAGAGAGGCTTTTTGTTCTAGATGATTTTGAACCCAAATTTACTATAAGCGAGAGTTTAGTTATAATGAACTTTACTATAACTGTATAAAATTTCGCAGGGAACAATTTTTCTATAGTTTCGTGGGCAACATTTCGAGATACAAGGCAAGCTCGATAAGATGGAAGCATTCCTAAACCGAAATGATGTATATTCGGCTTAGCGCGAAGCTTGGTAATATACAGAATTTGGTAAGCCGAGTATTTGGGAGCCCTTCGGCTTACCAATTTTTACAGAAACAAAGCGCTTTGATTGGTCGATCAATTTTTTGGCGTATTTCGGAAATTTGGGGGATGAGTTCACAGTATTGATATAGTTTAACGGATTTTTTTTATTGTCACATTGTTTATAGTGAAAAAATAGTGCATATCGATATCAAATTAGATGCGGTTTCTTTCCAATAAAAAATAATACAGTAAATACAGTAATATTATTATAAAAAAACCGCTATTCATCTATCTATTCACAAACTAAAAATTTCATTCTTCTTGTTTACTACCATCTTTAAACAGTAATAGTAATAATAATAATAAATAACTAATAATAATGTATATAAAAAGAATAAACAAAAAATAAAAACCTCCAAAAAATTCAGATACTTTGATCTCTTTGCTACCAGATGACAAAAAAAAAACCATTAAATCCCAACACACCAGTGTATAAAGGAATGAAAAAGTAGGTAACTGAAATATAAGATGATGCTGGTGGTGTTGGTGGTAGTAGTAATAGTAGTAAAGAAAGAAAAAATTTTAAGTATTAGGAAAAATGGGGGGCATAATCCACATTATATATTATATCATATCTATATACACATATATATAAAAAATATATATATATATATAAAAAATATTATCCTCAATTTGATGAATAATATTAAAATGTTATGCTGATGATGGCAAGTTCGCTCTCTCTATATATAAAGTGCGACAGGAATAAAAAATACATAAGTTGTGTGATGGTGGTGACGCTGGTGATGATGGTAAAAAAGCGTTAACAATTGCAACTGCCTCCGTCTCTGTTGGTTGGACTCCCTTGCTGCATTAGATTTATTTCCCTGGCTTGACTGTGAGGACCTGGACGTGTTGATGATCGATTGGAAATATGATGTTCAAGAGGAATCTTTTTGGCTAATAAGGAAAAAAAAAAGAATGAATATTTAAAATTTGATGATGTCTAACTAATAAAGCATGTGCTGAGAACGAAGAAACCAAATGATTAATCATCATTCATACCAATTTCTTTAAAGATATCTCTAACACCATCCCCTTTTTTCGCACTTGTTTCGAAAAATAACAAACCAGTCTCATTCGAGTACGCTTTTGCTTCTTCGGTGGGAACTTGTCTCCCATTTTCCATTGATTCATCTTCCCCTTCCCCAGCTGGTTGAACGAGATCTACTTTATTACCGGCAAGAGCAATAACAATATTTGGATTTGCTTGACGTTGTAATTCTTTTACCCAAGATTTAGCTTTATCAAGAGATGCCTAATGGTTCGTTCGATATTCAGTGATTCGCAAATTACCAATTAGGATAAGAGTTTAGTCAAAATGCTCATGAGAGTTGTTAATTAAATCAAATACTTACTGCTTTCGTGACATCGTATACCACCACAGCAGCTTGAGCATTACGATAATACATCGGGGCCAAAGAATGAAATCTCTCTTGACCAGCCGTATCCCAAATTTCAAACTTAATTGTTTTATCTTCCAACGCAATTTTTTGTGTTAAGAAGGCGGCTATACGATTGACATGGTGATTTTATTGTAAGGGGAGACCAAGTAACATATCGATAAAGTATAACATAGTGAGAATCCAAGGATAAAATATATTCCTTAATCAAGTGAAGAAAAGATAAAGGAGACATACCACCGATAGTTGGTTCTTTATTTTCCTGAAAATCATCATTGACAAACCTCATCACTAAACTAGATTTACCGACAGCGGCCTCGCCTATTCAAGTAACAAACCACGTGCACAAAAAATAGAAGAACAAAATCCGAACACTTTAGTATGTCAAGAACGAGCATATCCAAGGAGGTCTTTATAGTATCGTCCAGTTATCAACCGAACAAAATTTCGGGACAACCAAACTTGATTGATTGATGTTTTCCATTACCCCCAATGATAGAACACACCTTCAACAACACAAATTCACCCACCTAAGAGTACAAGTTTGACCTGTGTAGTCTTTGCATTTGGGTTCAATGCTGAAATGGAGTCGGAGGAGGGTGAATTCGACATTTTTTGAAATTGGTTAAAGAGTATGAGTGAGGATATCGAGTTGGTTGGTTGGTTGGTTGACTTATTTTATTATGTTATGATGGGTTTTCAAAGTTCAAATAAACTCTATTATTATTATTATTATTATTATTATTACTACTACTACTATTATTATTATTTTTATTGTTCACAGGCAGGTGTGTGTGTTGGAAGTGGCGAGTTATGTGTGAGAGGTGTGAGTTTTTGAGTTATAAATAATAACAATAGTAGCAATAAATATTACTAATAATAATAGGTAATATATAAAAAACGAAATAGAAATAAATACGCCTGGTTGATAGATAATAGGATAGGATGGGATGGGATTGGGATATGTATCTGTAACTTGTACTTTTATTGCGGCTGCTGCTGTTGCTGCTGCTACAACTACTGCTTTCGCGTTTGTTTCTTTGTCAAACGACCAAAAAAAAACTGTATGGATGTGAATTGTCGTATTATTGGAAATAATCGAAGTAATGATGCTAAAATAGAGAAAAAAATGGCAGTGGTATGTTATTGTTATTATTTAGTCTGGGTGCAGAGTTATTTATTTGTAGAAAAGGCACGATGATTATATGTGTGAAAGGAAAGATGTACACAAAAAAATAGAGTATTAGAAATTAAAAAAAAAAAAATAAAAATAAACCTAACAAAAAAAATAAACCTCGTTTCTCTTTTTATTTTTACCATTTTTGTTACTATATTATCGTTATTGCCTGAAAAAAAAGAGGTCAAAAAACGGTTGTCCGATGGTTGATTGATTGATTGATCCCACATATTAAATAATATAAATTGTCAAGATTTATATAACACAATAGCAATGGGCTTGAATTGATTTAAAATATTGATAATTTGATCATCGTCGTCATCTTCAATGAGAAAAGAGGCATGACATGCATACGTAATGTAACTAGCATATCATTTTTTCGATTGTGACGATGATGATGATGATGATCTCTTTGGTTGGCTGAAATGCAATGCACAATAATGGTAATCTATTTGAGGTAAAGAATCGAATATTTATAATATACATCAAACACCCCTATTTTCGAACCAAAAACTAAGAGAATGAATGAGAAGCACGGAGAAGAAAACCTCTTCGCGGATTTGAAAATTTTAGTTTTTCAAAATGTCTTTTAGATTTTTTACTAGCTTATCTGACACATATATGACCGCAGAAAATCATCATCTTTCGCTGACGTCGTGTTACTTAATGTCCGTGATCCCTTTCTTTACGAAAGATAGTTCATTCATTATGTTGGCTCCTTGAGTTTTTTCTTTTGTCCAATCAATCCATTAGAGTCAAAATTCTCATATAATAAATCTTGGTGTTGTTCTTGTGAAATGAAAATTTTTTCAGTATCATTATGAATGTTCGTATTCTTTTCACCGAGTACCGTCGAAGATTCAGCTTTCTCCTAAAAAAGAGGATGTATACATAAAACGCACATCTATAGTCATAGATAATAATAAAAAGGGGAATATAATTATGATGATAGTACATTTTCGGTATCGCTCAAACTCCCCAGAAATTCTTCTAAAGCATCCCGGTCATCTGAAGTATCTAGCTCAAGATTTTCTAGAGTAGATAATATTTCATCGTCCGATTGCCGATATTCTATGAAAGCAAAAGAATAGGCGGGGAGAAATGAGAATATACGTATAAGTGCACAAAACAATGACATTGTCGGATCTATTTTAAATAAACTCACCTGGGAAGGTTGCCGTTAATTGTTGATTTTCCATTTGTCTTCGATAAATTTCCATTTGTGCTTCAAAATCTGCTTGGTATGCTTGAGCTTTCTGTAACTGGAAATTTTTTAGGAACTCCATGTACTGCTGTTTATAGAATTCTTTCTTTTTTTCAAATTCTGCGCTATATAAAAGGCAAAAAATTTTATGTAGCAATAGTAAATAATGAGATATAAATAATATCTGAAGATCAATCACAAAGGGCACGAAAAATATACAATAAAGTACTTTCGATTATCCATATACTGATTTAGCAATATATGTTCCGATTGTTTCCATTCCTCGAAATCTTGCACTTCATTTCCTTTTGCCAAGTCAATAATCATCTGATCTAATTCGGTCAGTTTACCTTTTAATTGCACTACATTGGATCGTGATTAATAGTTTGTATGTAAAAAAAAAAAGCGTATTAGATTAGCGTTCACATAAAGTTATTAAGATAAAAAAAGGATCTTTCTTACCTGCAAAGATAGTCAAATCATCAACTTCTTCTTTGAATTTATGCAGTTGACTCGCTTCTGACTTTAAAAGTTCGCATGCCTGAAAATGGTCTTCACATGTTTTAAGGGCTTGAGTAATCAATCGATCTGCTAACTAGAAAAAAAATGAAAGAAATTAATAAAAAATCAAAGATACATAAAATTGAATCTAGTAAAATAAATACTCGCTACTGCATTCTTAAAGTTTCGCTCATCTTCTGCCCGGATCGAATTCCAATCTTCTTCATATCTGACGGCACAAGAATCTGACGGTTAGATAACTAAGAATCCTCCCGTTAAATTATACGTTATCAAAAATTTAAGATCATACTTTTTCGCAAGCTCCGATGTGGCTGCCAAATCTAAACTTTGTATCGTGGGAGATTTTGTACTATAGAATAATATCCCATAATTAATCTCGAATATCTTCCTCAAAACAATCAATGTGATCGAAATATACCTAGAACGAATAGATGAACCCGAGATTATAGGTGACAATGCACCTAACCTTGGCGTTAAGTTTGCTGGAATCAATATCTCTGCTGATTTGTTGCGGATATTTTCCCATTCCGTCTTAACCGCCTGTATCCTTAACGCGAATAGAAAAATTCTTTATTTATGGTTGAAGCTATGAGAAATGGAAGACTTGTCTAATTTACCCTTGTCTGCTAATATTTTTTAATTCTCCTTCGTTAAGCCTGAAAAATTCGTAATGTCGTAAACATAAACGTTACCAGACGAAAAATTACCTCGAGCAAAAATTAAGCATTTAACATTTTCTCTTACCCATTTGTGACGACGAAATCTTTGAAGCTTAATGAAGACGAAATGCGCTTGAACTGTTCGAACATGGTAAGTATAAAACTGATTTCATGAAAATCATCTACGATCTATCGCTAGCTCGTATATTCGTATATTTGTAACACGTATGATATCATAAAATGAAAATGTGATGATGTGGCATTCAGAAACAAATCCCTTTTGGTTCAAAACACGATCCTTAAAATTCTTACACTCACTCTTACTTCAATGGCAGATTCATTTCCAGATTATTATGCAATTCTCGAAATTCCGGTAACAGCAACAGAAGTGTACCTGTTTTTTTTTTTTAATTTTTTTGGGTCTTGTAGTTGAAAGAGGAGGAATTATACAAAGAAGTTGACACCTGCCTTTATTAAATGTAGACAAATAAGGGAAGCTTATAAGCGTAAAGCGCTCAAAACACATCCTGACCGATTTGTTGATAATTCATCGTCAGCTGATAGTTATCCATGTACATCCGAAGAGGCTAAAATAGAATTTCAACGAGTTGCTGATGCTTATTATGTTCTCAGCGACCCAAAACGTAGAGAACAATATGGTAATTAAAAAAACCCCCCTAGTCTAAATCAATACATTCAATTATGTATACGCTCATTGAACTTGAATAATTTCTTCTTGGGTGTAGATATAGCAAGGAAAAGAAAAAGATCAGGATCTTCCATATGGCTCCAAAATAAGCCAGATCCAGATTATCTATTCGGTAACGTCTTTGAAGAAATGCTTCGACCTGAAGTGGAAAATCCTGCATGGTTTTATACACCACTTGGTGCCGCATCAGGCGCATTATTAGGATTTATCTGTGGCAACGTGCCGGGATTGATGTTGGGAGCTTACGCTGGAAGTAAATTGGGCGCGGTGAGAGATGCAAAAGGTATCGTGTACGATAGATACCTACATGGAAAGATATATATCAATATGCATATATAATAACAAAAATATTTTTATCTTGCAGGTGTTTCCGTTTACCAAGCATATCAAAAATTGAGTGGATCCCATAAAGCAGCAATTTTGGCTGCTCTTGCAGCAAAGCTAATAAGTTAGTTTATCCAAACATCTAGCATAATTGCAATTTTGGGATCTCATGTGACTAAACATGCCGGACATAAAATTCATAGTCAGCAGTTCAAAAATGGGGGGAGTGTTAATGTTATCTATAATTTAAGATATTTAAAACTTATATTTTTTACTTTAAATCCTCCTTTAAGAGGATTCCACACTATTAATTACTTTAACAATCTTTTCATCAATTGATATTTTTCACTTGGTAAAAAATTCAATTTTTCAAATTTCTCCTAAATTATATTTTTGATCTAGGTATTCAGCTCGTGTAGGGCAAATGTTATGTATAAAATGCTGGTGCTGTCAAGAATCGATTTAAAAACATGAATAAATTAATTCAGTTGCATAAACATAAATGCTTCAAAGTTTGAATTGCGATATTATTACCTCTTATAAATTTGTAATTCGTTTTTGTTAAAATAAACAAAATGTGTTTTCATCAAAATACGTATTATAATGCCGATCATCCCATACATTAACAAAAGATTTCTACACGAGAATTTCCAAAATAAATAAATATGTCAATAGTAACGATATTTGTACAAAGTGAGAACGCTTCATCAGAACGGCGGTTCGATAAAGGCATCACGATAGGAGAGTTGAAAGTAATATATTTTTCTTGAGTTTTTGTTCTATTTTGATAATATACTAAAATTACTTGCAACTTTTGAATATTTAAGGCCAAGCTTGAACCCATAACTGGGATTTCTACTACTTCTCAACAATTACAATTATACAATGGGGATATTTTTGTTGCATCTGTTGAAGGAGATGGTTTCATGCTGGGCGCATTCCCAGTAGATAATTATATGACTTTAAAGGTAAATCGAGCTTTAATTTTGAGAGGAAAACAAATTGATTAATCGATTAATTAAAATTAAATAATAGTGACTTCTTAGGTGATTGATTCAAGCCCAACTGGAACAAGAAATCAATTTACCGATTTGTCACTTGTCGAAAAATACGAACTACCAGACGACGAATACGCGAAAAGATCCGGTATAAAACTGTACTTAAGATTAACATTCACTCTTTTTTACCAAATACTAAGATGATTATTTTGATATTAGATTCTGTATTGGCCTTTAAACAACGTAATAAACTCGGTCGATTTGCGGACTCACAATCAAGCACATCAGATGCATCTCTCACATTTGAAGAAGAAGCAAAAAATATTAAAGTAGGTGATCGATGTGAAGTTGATTTTAGCGAATCTGGTGAAGACGGATTCAAGAAACGCGGAATAGTGAGATATGTTGGTGAGTTGTCTATCTTTAATTATCATCAATTGGGTAATCGATCATCTTTTTATTCATCGATCAATTAAACATTAGGTGAAACTAAATTTAAACCCGGATATTGGGTTGGTGTTGAATATGACGAACCAGTAGGGAAGCACAACGGCACGTAAGTAATTATTTCTATGATTTTTACTTGTGTAATTTTGTCTTGTATCCACTGTTTTATAATTCTTTTTTTTTTCAAAGTGTTCAGGATGAAACCTATTTCCAAGCTAGGCCTAAACATGGTGCATTCGTTCGTCCAAACAAAGTTAAAGTTGGTGATTATCCAGAAGAGGAGATTGAAGAGATGTAATGAGTTGTTGCTATGTAATCATATAATTATAGAAAATCTTAATTTATATCCTATATATTTCTAATATGGTAAAAAGAATAAATTACCACCGTAGATAATGTTTATAAAAGTTTCATCTTGGTTGTAAGTAAATATATTTACATGGTAATAGTTTAATTCAAGGTTGGTTAGGACGATAATATAACGTTGAGATTATTTCTAGATCAAAGTTATTAAGCAGCAAAAGTTCTGGTATTTTTCCTAATGGAGAAGGAATTTGAAACATACAATGGCGAGCAAAAATAATGCAACATTCAAATAATGAAAATTTTCAAATAAATTTATCGTCCTACAATTAAAAGTATTACAATCAATATTAATATGATTGAATGATACAATTCTATAGTTTAAAATGTTACCAATTCAAAATAATTTTATTTAGTTAAATTTTTTGTAACTGCCAAATATATTTAATTTTTGATGTTGCATTATATTTGTTCTTTTTGAACAAATTGGTAAATAACCATCAAAATTCTAACTTTTTTAAAAAATTAACTATTTTCAATTTAGATTATCATCTTGATAGCCATCACAGATCTTTATTATATTGATCATTCTTTTTAGTATAAATTTGATGAGACAGATATATATTTCAATATTAATATTATTTATATTATTGTAGATATTCTGAATTTTTTCTCTCAAATCTTCTCTTCTCAAAATTGATTCCAAAAAATAATATAAGAATATCAACTTTATTATTAATAAATTTTACTTGAAATCATTATTTTATTAAAAAAATGATATTATTTAATATATAACTAAAATTATAAGATCTTTTGAAAGAATTTTCATTTTCTTATATAATATATCATTCATTTTATTATTAATCTTACAAAGATTATTAATATTATAAATAATATTATTATTTTTTTATTATTAAATTTAATAATAAATTTAATATATAAGCTTTTTAATGATTTCTTCTTTCTTTTTTAATAATACTCATGCTTATTTAACTTAAAAATATTAAACTTTAACTTATCTAATCAGATTATTCTTGTTTAATCTTTTTTAATTTAATTTTTATACTTTTTTATAAAATTAAGTTTGTATTTTTGATTTTTTTTTTTTAGATATAACTTTTTACATTTTATTCTTAATATTAATTTATAATTATTAAGTATACAATAAATAATAAGTAAAAAAGTATTCATATTTTCAGTTTCATAAAAGTGATTTCAAACTTTAATAATTATTAAATATTTATAAAAGAGAATGAAATTAATAATTTTTCATTTATCATATGTAAATGATCAGATCTATTGATATTAATTAAGATATATTTTTCTTATTATCTTATAATAATAAAAGTATTAATATTTTATCTTTATATTATTTTTTCTAGTATTATAATTTTTTTCAAGAATAATAAGAATTTCTACTTCTTATTCTGATATAATATGATGTTTATTTTTTCATATATATCCTGAGAAACTACTCCATTATAATATTAAACATAATATAATATATATATTTTATAAAACTTATCTATATATTTCATGATTGATAGCTAAAAAAATATTAAAAAAGATAAAACATATTTAATTAACTATTAAATTACCATAATTAGTAATTTAATTTAAATTTTATTAGTTATTTTTTGAAAATAACTAAATTTAAAAATTTTTATCCATGTGTTGCATTATTATGATCGTCACTGTATAATTCTGGCCAGGATTAATTGTCGCTGCGCCAAAAGCCAAAAGCAACGATTCATCACAAACATAATTTTATTTCTAGCATATCAGCTTTTAAATCAAATCGCAAAAACATTTCGGTTAGGATTAAAGGGGACGGAGTAAAGAGTAAAATTTTCGTTGACCCTGCTTTTATCTAAAAAACCACGTGCAATGTAAATTTTTCACGAATTCTAGGAATGCTAGTGTAGATCACATCTATATTTTAAGCGCGCGTTTTTAGATTACGCGTCTATTAAAAATATATATTATCGTTATGTCATGTGTGCAGATTTCTTACACACCTTTAGCAACGAAGAATCAACTATGACGTCATATTGTTTCTTCTGATAAATTCGGTCTTGAGAAAAAATTGCGAGTCTTTTTTGCTTTGCCACAGCCAAATAATAAAGATGCAAGAAAATACCATTTTCCTAAGAAATGAAACAGTATATAAGTGTAAATGGGGGCTTTGTCAAGAGGTATTTTCTACGAATCGTCAACTATGGGCACATGTAGAAACTCATATTGTTGATGTGCAAACTCGTGTCGTTGTCATTCGACAACCTGAAGGTGTGACTTATAAATTCTTATTTCTAACATTTTTTTTACCGTAAGCGCTTAATTAATACAATAGTACTTAATTTTTTTAGGAACTTATCAGGTTTTGTCACTGTCTAGTGCTTCGAAATCAAAAGAGAATATTATATCAGATAATATAAATAATGAGTTTTCATCAACAACAATGACAGCAAATATTATTGACGCGAATTCAGATAACTCGAAATCAAAACCAACATCAACCAGCCAGTCAACAAGTCGCGGTAGAAAGCTAAAATATGCAACAGAACCAACACCACAAGTATCAATGGCATCATCTTTTCAAACATCAACACCATCACCATTATCAGATCCGGAAGTAATCCTTCCAGTACCAGTTCCTTCGCAATGCTCTATGCAGTCATCCAAAGTTTCGCAAACGCAACAATCACAAGAGCCAGTGCAAAATTTGCCGATCTCTCAGTCACAACGGTCGATACAGCAAACTCAAACGTCTGATGTTCGTCACCCACAACAATCGATTTTGCAATCGCAAATGCCTGCGATGTCTCATCAACAACAGCAACCAATACCACCAATTCGGATGTCTGAATCAATACAATTGCAATCGCAAATGCTTGGGATTTTACAGCCACAAACGTCTGGAAATTCATATTTTCAACAGTCAGTATCTCAAATACAATTATCCAGACTTTTACAATTGCAGTCACGGAAATCTATGGAATCTCAAGTTTTTGTGAGTACACAGCAAATAATTCCAACCCAGCCTGCTGTACAGATGCAGAAATTGATGGAAACAGAAATGCAAGCGCTTGCACTACAAAACTTGATGAATAATCAAATAAATTCACCTAATGTAATTAATGTAATAACTCCCGCTAATGGTTTATCATCATCATCATCACCATCATCATCATCATCATCGTCATCATCATCGATGCCAGACACCTCTACCATAATCAATTGTCAACAAATTCTTCGCGACGTGAATAATAGCAATACATTTTTTTTACCGATGTTGAATAGTCGAAATAATGGCAATCAGATAAACCTTTCAACGACGTCATCACGAACCACTTCCCAATCCGCACCTCCGAGAACTTATACACCGCGATCACCAGGTCCTTATAGGCCGCGATCGCAATTATCTTATCCATCCATAAGACCTGTTGATCCACAAAATACACAAGGTATACAAATGCCAGTCCAACATAATAATGGCACAACGCCGATGACGGATAACTTAAATTCAATTCATCGAGGCTAAATTTAACCCATTACATTGGACCAATGGCACAAATAATGCGATTCGTCACACTCAATGATGTTAAATCCTTTTATAAAATGGCTTAAAAGAATAAATTTTTTTTTACTAAGATACGCGCGTTATATAATTTCATTTCATTTCTGTAACTATGCAATTATTTTTCAAGTTAATCACGAATTTTAATTGATAAATTCATAAATAGATTAATAAAGAGTTCAAAGGTTCATTCTATACATGCTAATAAATTCTGTGAATCATTTCTAAACAAATTTGGATTTAGAACGCCACTTTAAATTATCAACGTTCTACAAGTATGAAGTTCTGTACTTGGGAGGATTTTGAATAAATTAAGTAAAAAAATCGCAGTATTTCGAGTAATATAAAATTCACATTCTCGGTCCTATTAGCTGCAATTTTATTTCTATTTTTACGTTAATTAAACTCGAATAAAGAGATAATGGAGATAATGTCTTTCAATGATAATAATGATAGCAGCGACAGTGACACTTTTGTGGATGCTGAAGATAACTTTTATGACTCTAATGGACGACCAATATCATTTCGTTATTCCTCAGCGGTAATATCTTCAAAAAACCGTGACAATAATTTCTTATTAGAACGTAAAAAAACGATAAATAAGCAAACAGAAACTCAAATACCAGTTATCCCCGAGATTTCGGTTACCGATACTTCATTAGAAGATGGAGATAGTACCTCAGTGTTATTACCGAACGAAGCGGAGCCGGAGCCAGCACCAGAAGAACGAGAAGTTTTTATAAATTCCCAATCAATAGAAAAAAAAAATTTCTCTCCAGTTACACGAAGTAAGCAATTCAAATTATTGAGTAAAATTTGAGGAATAAGAAAACTCATTGACTCTTATCAATGGCGATGAACAGGTCCAAATCATAATCACAATGAACAACATCCCTTTCCTGGTGATGAGTCTGAGATGACCGTTTACATTAAAGATCTAGATACGGGAAAGAGCATTCCAGTCACCGATATTGAAGAGGAGTTAAAGAAATCAAATAATAGCAACACTGATCCCTTAACCTCTCTTATATTGAAAAGAACTACCGAAAGCGAAACAAATAGTTCTATCGATGATGACGCGACACTACAGGGGAGTGGGAATTGGGATAGTTTGGTAGAGACGAATCTCCAAAAGGACAATGAAATTGAATGCTATAGTGATGGAGAGCAACATAAGATAAAGGGAAAAGGGAATAGGTAATATTTCAATTAAGTTTGAATTTGCTTGAATATTATTAATTTCCTAACCTCAACGACCTACCCAAAAAAAAACAGGCGCAAATCGTTTTTAACTCGCCTTAAAAAGCGAACTACACGCCAGGATAATATTGATGAAGAAGAGGAAGGAGATGAAGATGCGGTAACCGGCAATACTGCACCTGTATTTAAATCACAGAACGACTATGAGCAAACACAACCACGCTATATAAAAGTAATTAAAGACAATATGACTTGTCAATTATTTTTTACTTTAATTAAAACTTGAACTATATTTATTTAGGTGAGAACACGAAACAAGGATGTAAAAGAATTTAATCGTCTATTTCTTGCGCAAGAACTTTTCAGTTCGTCGTCACCAAGAACTCCGCGATTCGACCAACCCGGAGAAGATGGCGGAGCAATATGGACGATGAAGTTTAGTAAGGATGGTAAATTTTTGGCGACTGGGGGAAAAGACAAGATTGTTCGTGTCTGGGCGGTTATTTCAAGCGATGAAGAGAGAGAACATTTTCTGGAGGGGTCCGGAACGAGTGTTTATGAAGGTCAAAGCGGTTCGAAATTGGGTGCACCCGTATTTCGGGAGAAGCCCCTGTATGAATATGTCGGACATGATGCCGATATATTGGATTTGAGTTGGAGTAAGGTAAATAATTCAAAAGAGAATTGATAGAATTTGATTACTATATTGCTAATTGCATTAATGAATATTTTAATTTGTTATTATCACAGAATAATTTCTTATTATCTTCTTCAATGGATAAAACAGTTAGGTAATTCAAATTGAGGAAATATTAAAAATGGTATTTATTAAAGATAATAATAAGCTAATATAAAATTGTAATAATAATAGATTATGGCACATTACACGAAAAGAATGTTTATGCTGCTTTCAGCACACCGATATTGTTACAGCGATTGCTTTTCATCCAAAGGTTGGATTTATTTATTTCTCACCATAAGAATAATTCGACAACACTAAGCATTTATCTTGTCATGCATAGGATGATCGATTCTTTTTATCTGGCTCATTGGATTGTAAATTACGTTTATGGAATATTCCAGAAAAACGGGTTGCACACTGGAATGAACTTGCCGACTCGCAATTAGTCACCGCTGTTGGTTTCACAGCTGATGGAAAAATAGCAGTTGCTGGAAGCTTCAGAGGTTTATGTTTATTCTATGAAACAGATGGACTTAAGTATAATACGCAAATACATGTGCGTAGTTCTCGTGGACGAAATTCAAAAGGAGAAAAAATTACAGGGATTGAGGCGGTACCAGGAACACCTCCTGGTCAAGATAAGGTTTGAGATATAGAGAATAAAATTCGTTATTCATTTATATATTAATATGGATACCAAGTTAATATGTTTCATAGTTACTTATTAGTTCCAATGATTCACGTATACGGTTGTATAACATGCGTGACAAATCCATGGAATGTAAATATAAAGGCTTAGAGAACACTTGTGGCCAAATTCGCGCTACTTTTAGGTAATGAGCTTATAGATTAAAAATTAATTGATAAAAAAAATAAATTGTCATTTTAATACATTCTCACGTCTGAAACCAGCGATGATGGTCGCTACATAATTTGTGGGTCAGAAGATCGTCATGTGTACATATGGAATACTGATCAATCGAATCTAACTTCAATAAATGGAGCTAGCGGAGGAGGAAAATGGCTTAAGAAGGACAAATGTGGTTTTGAGGCATTTGAAGGTTAGTTAAATTTAATATTTTAAGCACTATTTTTATTATATTTTATACTTAAATTTCTGTTTGTCGATTTCTTTAATAGCGCATTCACATATAGTAACGGTAGCTATCTTTGCACCGACGCGTACAAAGCAATTGATTGCAACGACTGGTGATCCGATTTTCGCTCGCACCTTGAATGTTGACTCTAATGGAAATGCCATTCCTCCAACCAGTCAAACCTACCCAGAAGGACATATTATAGTTTGCGCCGATCACACTGGCAGCATAAAAATATTTCGTAATGATTCATCATATTATCCTAACAAAGATCTGGATTCTATTTCGATGCGTAGCACGCGTTCATGGAATTCCTCGTTAGGAAGTTTTCTGTCACGTACAAGCAAAGGTAATAGGCAGCGTCGATTGAGTGACGCCTCAAGCTTATATTCAATTAGTACATCCAGCGCATTGAGCATTGATGCATCTATTAATGAAGCTCCTAGCGGTAACGAGGAAATGCATTGTGATGGATGCGGATCTACAGATTTTAAAGCATTTTTCGCTAAAACATTAACAGAGGGTAAATCATCCCAAAAATCAAAATTAGTATGTGCAAATTGCGGGCAAATGGGTATTACGGCTGAATGAGTGGGAGAAAATTATTTTAATTCTTGGTTTTTTGGCAATTTTTATCATAAATAGTTTACCAAAAATCTTGTATTTGATTTAAAATTATTTTGTATAATAAAAACGGATGTCAATTATTTTATTTTGTATAATAAAAACGTTTTGTCTTGTATATAACATTCATTACGTTGTTAATTATTTTCGTTATTGGTCGCGGAAATCATATACATCAAGACACATCTTGCATTATTTCAATATCAAAAGCGGCGAGAAAATTTGCAGCCCTTATTATCGAATGCGGCTGAAACTTGCAAGTGCACATCCAACGCGTTAATGTATCATATGCATCCATATTTCGGTGATAATAATCTGCATGCTATATTTGTCATATGTTATTTGTCATATTCAAAATGCGTTTGTGTAAATATCATTATATTACACGGTGATCATTATATTACACGGTGATCATTATATTGCACGGTGATGCCCACGCACGTAATACTCATCCGAACTTCTTTTAAAAAACTACCTATTTCTCCCTTCCTTTAAGTAATTATATATATCACACATAACTTATAATATTTCTCCTAACAATATTCATAATACAAATCACCTACCAAACATTAATAAACCACACCCCATTTCTCGCGATCTTAAATCTCTACGATGGCCGAGAATGTAATATACGAAGATACTCCTTTCGCTCAATATTTAGCTGGTTAGAGTTTACTTTCCTTATCTCTAAATGTTTTATCATGAAAAATAAAGTTGACGGTTGAATTTTTCTTATATTTAGAAATTGGCAGCGAAGAAGAAGTTGTTAGACAACCAGAACCAAATTTTGAATCAGAGCACACAACAGAAGAGAAACATAAAGCTACTTTTCGAGGAAAATTACTTTCAACTCTATACGAAACAATAGGCTATTTAAAGGTATTATTTTCGATGACTAGTCAGTCGATACCATTCTCTTGCTGAGCGACAAACTTAAATTATTTCATTTGATTTGACACAGGAACAATTATCAACCGCTCTTCCTCTTCAAGAAGAGAATCAATTTGAAGAACGCTTTAAATACATTCTTTGCACCTCACACCTTTTAAATGAAGCGCCCTCAATACATTTTTATGATAGTCGAAGACCAAGCTTAACTGATATCACGGAAGCTGGACAATACTTTGGCGGTCTAACAAGACGAAATTTTGAGATTTTACTGAGTTCACTTGTAACCGTGATTAGCGTATTTCTCGCATGGGTATTACAAACCGATTCAAAGGACGTAACCGGAAGATTTGTGCGATTGTCCATAGCTTTCATAATATCGGCAGTTGGCTCCTTCTGGCTATATAGACATCTGGTAAGAGAGAGATTAAAACTTTTTGTATTAGGTTGAACTTTTCTTTTAACCTTTTTTTTAAAAAAAAAATAGCGACGAAAGGCTATGAAAACTTTGCATGATTCAGCATTGCACTTGGTGCAAGTGCTTGTATATAATTGTCAAACATTTGATCTCAAAGTCAATAAAGCATTAATAATGATTCAGGAAATCGAGCTTGTATCTCGAGGTTACAGATTGTATCCTTTTCATATATATATATATAGTCAACACAACATTTCTTTAAAGTCATTCTAATGAAAGAAGATAATTTTCCGTGACCATCATTTGATTCTCTCTTATTAGATCAATGCCACTTTCTCCGATTACTCGTATTGAACAGTCGTCTAAAACTCGACGATGCATTGCACTTCGTGATACCATACATGCAGTCCTTCGAGAAGCTTTTATGGGATATCGACGTGCAATCATGACAATTCAACCAGAAATTTCTCAGGCTAGCCTGAATATTATGTATAATATGTACAACATTCCCTCGAGCGTAAAAGAAGATGATTGGAATATGGATGACGTCGAAGATCCGACCTCACTAGAAAATTTGCGTCTGTGTTTCCAAAAAATGCACTCAAAAAGAAGGGAATGTTTGTGTCATCTACTGGCGCTGGATGTCATGACTTCTGGCAGAGATTCTAATCGACGAGATTATGAGCAACATTGGACAATTGTAAATGAACATATCAATGAATTAGGCTCTATTACTGGACATTATTTAGATACAGTTATTGCATCATCAACAAATGAGTCCCGTAAGTATTTGATATTCTCATTATTATTATAGTGATGGTGGGCGTGTCTTAAATAATAATAATATAATATAGCAAATCCAATTTTTGTATATTTTTCCTTTTGGTAATTATCACTTTTAGTGGATGCACTACCACCACCAAACCAAGATATACTTTCTCGACTTACTCCTTTTGCACCAGACAAACGTTTGCGTGCATATCTTCATAAACTGGCATCCATGGAACAATATGTTCGTGGTATTCAAGCCAAATTATATCTTTGTAATGAAGATGCTCGCAAATATTATGAAGCTGAAGGTTTTACGATTTTATTATACTTAAATGAATTAATCACGAAAAACTTTATCTAAAATATAATTTTTTAATAGGCTTTGTTGATCCGAAGGAATCTGAACTCTTGATGAATCAATACAATTCGATAGCTCAGGATTTCTCTTATATGGTGCAAGAGTGGGAAGAGGGAAAACAAGCTCTTATAAAATTGTCTCAAGAGCCCGAAGATCCTGATACTCCTGGTTCGTTGATTTTTAATTTCATATTTCTCATAATGTGGATTATCGTTTAATTAGATTTTTTATTTATCTTTTTTTTTTGCGAACAGTAAATAGACGTTCACTTGAAGTTGATATGTCAAGTCAGGATCAAGAAAGCACAGAGAATGATGAGAATAGTTCTGAAAGAACTTTAATTGATTGGACACAGCTTGACGAACCTCTGGATGTACCGGAGCAATACTTTGAGGCGATAGCAGAACCTGAAGTGGCAAAACAGGTATGGTGTTATTATTGTCATTGTTAACACGGATTATTTGAGTTCTTTATTAATAAGTCGTCGTATTACTTTCTTAATAAACTCAGAAATTGACAAGAGAAGAAAGAATCGTCATTCAAAGGGCAAAAAAAGCCGAGGAGGTACGAGCATACTTTGCGGTCGGCGCAGAAGGGAGGGGTATATTTATAGCAAGTTCATGATTAAATTCGGTTCGAGCTATAAATATCTCATCCTTTGGGCGTAAGCATAAACTTCACGCCTAAGCTTATTCGAGGTCCTATAACAAAATATATAGGCCAAAATTAAAGCCGCACGTGCAGATAGTGAACGTATGGTACGTGAATTAAAGGATGTATTATTGGTGAGAAGGCGACCAAAAAACGCGGAAGAAACTGAATCAACATCAAACCCCATTCAATCTCATTCACTCCAAGCAACGGCCAATCAATTTCAACAACAATTACAAGAACAACTATCACAAAAACTACAACAAAACCTTCCAATTGTGGAAATCAATAATAATTAATGTTAATTTAGGCAATTATAAAAACTCGTAGAAATAACAAAAAACTTATAGATCATTGTTTTTATTTTTAAAAAAAAAACACATCGAAACTAATGCTTAATTTTTTCTACACCTTTTTTGAAGTTATTATCGCCAATATATAAAGAACATACAACAACTAATGACAAAAAAACAATTTAATTTATATTAGGAAAAAATTGGTCATTAATACTTAAAATTCATACATGATTTGTATAATACTCATCGACGTTGCATTGTAACATAACGAAATTTATTTTTATTTATTTATTTATTTTCCTCACAAATTATACGTTTTATTAATCAACTTGAAGTTGAACTTTAGTTTCCCCTTAATTTATTATAATAAAAATAGAAAATATACAATCAAAAGTTTACCTTCTTTAAACACTTGTTATAGGAAACCAATTTATCATTTTTCGACCAAATTATTCTCTATCCTTGGAAAATAGATCTCATGAACCTTTAAAGTAACAAAAAGATTAAAATCATCAAAACAATTCAATTTGAAGATTTGTGTAATTCAAAAATTCGAAAATGCACGTATTCTCATCATAATCCAATATCCCATAAGACCCTTTTTTTCATCGTTTTTTTTTTCATCATGTGCGTCAGTTCCATAAATAAGTGAAATGATGATAATTAATTGTTCATATAAACAGGAAACGGATAAAACCTCTTAACGTCAGTGCCCAGTTGTGCGTCTCTGATGCAGAAATTCAATGCAAAAAAGTACCGTGAATCAATCTTCGTATTGGGTCCTTATTAAAGGGGTATCTAAATTCTCGCACAGATTACAAAGTGTTCGCATGGTCATTTGGATCCATTCACGATTGTAATGCTTGACGCATTTCTTCAAAAGTTGAATGGTAGAATTTTTCTTTTTCAAATTGACTGTTATCACCTTATTATGAGTTCGGATACGTTTTGCTGCATGTTCGTTGTCAGTATTAAGGAATCTCTGCAATGCTGGCGGTGGTTGACTCGGCATATTGTTGGATCTGTTCCGTCGTCACCAAGACGATCATTATGTGCAAAGTTGTCTGTATTCGGGAAATGGATAAGAGTTTTATCATGTTAAATGGAAAAGAAAATAAATGAAGTACCTGCAACTTGCTTTTGCTTCTTCACCTCAATATTTTTCCTTTTGGCTACAAGTCTCTTGTTTACTCTTCTATAAGTTGATTAAATAGAGTTCTAAAGATTCGCGCCTAATAAACTACAAGAATTGGCGACATCACGAACAAACTCGCATCTTTCGCGAGAATCATGATTCTCAAAGTCAAGCAAGCATAACTCAACAACAAACATGTACTATGTATCGGTCGGTATTGAGTATTCACATTCGTATAGTTATTCAATAATATCTTAAGCGAAATCAAAAGTATTATAATTATTATTATTGCATTTAAGAGCAGTCTGAATTTATTTTTAAAAAGTTTGATTGTATAAGAAAAAATAAAGGAACTTTCACTTACATTCTTCCTCGCTTATAATTTGTTTTGAATTATTGTAATGTTTTCAACGCAACTTCAGTTTCTTGTTAAAATTTATTTTCTTTATGATCCAATTTGTAAATTCGTCCAGGTTGCTTTATAAATTGTTCCAAAACCTCTTTTTGCAAGATATTCAACTTTCAAAAGGAGTCCATTCGAATAATTGATCTTTATTAATTTCGTTACATTCCCTTTAATAGAACTGCTTTGTACTGTGATCATGTTTGTAAACTCTCTCTGCTGAGCTTGAGTGGATGGGATAATGGAGCTAGCCCGACGTTTGTTTTATTATCGCTATATATATCGATATAAACGCAATGAAATTAAATGCTCATCATTGTAATTGCTCTGGATGTTTCAAATATCGTAAACGAATTTATATATTTGAATGTGATAACTATTTAATTTGGGTTATCGTGGCAAGGGGATATATAAAACCGGATGCATAATTTTACTCTGTGATCACAGTAAAATATCGGTTCCCGGATTGTTGGGTAAACGGGTCCAATCTTTACTTCAATAATTTTACGAGACTCGGATCTGACACCTCTTTACTTCCCCTCCAACTTGGCATTACAGAATCAGATTTGTTTGAATATTCCTGAGCTCATATTCAAGTTCGTTTCAAAATATCTTTCTCAGGTTTTTCGTATTCTCATTTATTCGCCCTTGATAGTATCAATCTGTTATTCATTCTTTTTAATTTTTCAATTCATTAATATCGGATTTGATTTCATTCCGCAGACATTCTTCACTTCACTTTCAGATATCGTTTATAACGGTCTTTACGGTGTTATATAAATTAACGTCGATATCTTACTGTATTCTGAAATCGTTCATTAGATTTTACTTGTGGTATCATTAATGTGTCACTATTTACATCTTTTTGAACATTATTAATGTCATTGCTGCGCCTTTCTTGATATCTTGCCGATCGATCATAGACTTGTTTGTATAATATAATAATCATTATTTTATTGTTGAACATTTAGACAAAGTTGCATGCTTTTGATGGGATTGGAAAATGTTACAAAGTTTATGCAATTCCTTGAAGATATCCTTGTAATTGAAAACGAAGATGAATAAGGTTCCTGTTGTCTTCCTCCTTCATTATAATTATCAACTTATATATACATCTCAGAAATTAGTTCTTCGTCGGATGGTTCTTAATTCAGGCAAAACTCTTCAATTATATAAGAATCTTCATTTTGTAATCTCCCTGAAACATCATCATTCATTACATCAATGAAAGGCGAATCGGCCCTTTTTTCTTAAAGATGCGTGCAATATAATTGGGCGATGAGAAATAATCATTATTGTCTTTATTCACCAGCATTAGCACCAATACAAATATACACGTTTTCAGCATTAATAGAAATCCTATTACAACTAAGATTCCGTAAATTTTTACGATTTAACATAATTTTTATTGCTATTAATATTTATTCGCCTTCTCTTCTTTGATGTATATTGTCAAAGTTGCGTCTTGATAAAAGGTGGCAGCCGCTGCTAAGTTCTTTCCCGCATGACAATGTTTCCCGCCTGAACGGCTGGCTTCAATCGTTTCTCTTTTCAACAATTTCACGTACTATTTAACTCTCTTTTCAAAGTTCTTTTCAACTTTATCTTTGACTCTTACAGTGTCTTTTCTTTAAAGTCATTATTACATAAACAAATCCTGAACTCTGCTCTCGATTTTGAGCTTGTCCACCGTTGAGGAATATTGTCGAGTCAATGGCCTCATCTCGTTTGAATTCTTGTTGTAATTCTGATCATACTAATTTTCAACAAGCGATGCTTGACAGTGTTCGTGATAATAACCTCCTCGTAAGTTCGAGTATCCCGGAAATAAGTAATAACTTCAGCGGCGGTGACATAGGTCCCGTTCGACATGTTCGTCAAATTTATAATTTTTTAATTTTTTAGATAGCCACGTGAATCATGTGATAAATAGATATATATATATTTATTATTAAAAATCCGGATAACGATAAAATATAAAAATGTGTATTTATTATAAGAAATTACTAGCTAATTACTCTTAACTCAATAACTAACTACTTCTACCAAAACTTAATTATTTTCTTGATCACTTCTTGACTCTCCTTGACGTCCAACCGTCCAAATTCGATTCATCTAATCGAATAGTCATATTTTTTGTCCAAATTGGATAGTTAGACGTTAAGATATCGCGTCAAAGTTACCGGATTTTTGGCTCTTTTTATTTAATTAAAAATTTCACGTAGATTGATATTGCTCGAAATTTATAAAGCAAACTATAAACTATTAATTTATTTTTTTAATTACTAAAAAAAGTCACTGATGGATTTTTAAAACTAGGCTTTTTTGTGTGTGTATAAATTTTAATATACATGTTTATTATTAGTTCTTCTTTCGCGTCTTGGTTTTTCTTGCGGGACTGAGAAAGCTGCAAATCCTTCCGGCGTTCCTGCTGCAGGTCGCTGTTCTGCTGCGTGAACGTATGCATTTAAGATTGGTGACCATATAAATTCATGACTCAATATCCGTTGAAGCTTTTTATAAGCGTCAACTGTGGCGTAAGGAATTCCAGTTTCAGGATCTTTATATTTTGCGGTGAGACCAGTAAATGGGCAAATACACTTCTTTACCTCTATAATAAAATGCTTCAATAAAGCGCAATTAAATTACAAAAATACATATAATTTTAAAGAAAACTTTACTTTGAGGTTTCTGCCGCCATTCTTCAAATATTTCTGAACACTCCCTATTCGAAAATCCCTCAAATATTATTAGTTTTCGAGCCTGCCTTTTATCTGCTTCTTCGTCACCAAATCCATCTGCACCATTCCACCATTGAACATTCGTTAATTCACGTGATACATTTTTGCCATCCTCACCACTTGACACTTCCATTATAAGTTTCTTTTGTCGATATCGATTGTCATCGCCCTCAATATATGAAATGTCACGAATGAAAGGTCCCTCTATCTTGTTTTTTCTGAATGGTCTTGCCATTTCAATCTTTTCAGCTTCTCGTAATTGGAACTCTCGTAAGGAACGTAAATTTTCCTCCTCAGTAATTTTAGCTTCCTCAAGTAATTCTTCTTGAGTTTTTGGTCTTTCAACGGGTTTTTCACGTTTTGGTAGTTGAGCCTATTCATATGATAAGCTTAGTATTATTCGATGTTCTTATTAACAAACATTGAAATTTTTGCCCATTTGATCACATGCCCTTCGTTTTTCATACTCCTTTAATTTCTTTTGCAGTATTTTTTTGCTCTCCACCGTTTGTCGCCGTGAAGAAGAGCGGATACCGTTTAGAACGGGAATCGCTGATAAATAAAACGAAAAGTATCAATCTATGAAAAAATAACTTTCTCATACATTATATTAGTATTCACCTATTGGAGTAGCAGGCTTTTTTATTCGGGCAGGTTTTCGAACCATATATTCGTCAGCTCCAGGCATTGACGCAATTTTTTCGGCGGAAACTGTTGCTGTTGATTTCTCCTCAAGACGTTTTCGGTTTCGTAATACGGGGCCCAACGGTGCCAACATTTTCTTTTTTGCCGCCTATCAAAAAAAATTGGTTTTCGGAATTTTTTTTAACAATGATGACATATGAAAAGAACATAGCATCCCGAATATATATATATATATTTATTTATCATACTTTTTTTTCTTTCTTTTCTTCCATAAGAATTTGTTGTTCGGCATCATCATTATTAGCCTCGTCTTCAGCTCCACTACTTTGATCGAAATCTGAATCAAAGACATCATCCTCCTCTATTATATGTCAATGGAAATATGCATTGAATTACAATTTAAAAGCACATTCAATCCATAGATCAAAAGCAAGAGAATCAGGGATATACCTATATTTGCATCAAATTCTTCATCATTTTCCACCTCCATAAACATTTCATCCAACTCCAGTTCACGTTGCAACAATTCATACATCCTATATAATATCAATGATTTATATTAAAGTCAATTCTAAAAACTTATTGTTTTTATCTATTAACGAATTTATATTCGTTAGTAATCAAACTACCCTGGCGAATATAAACAACATAGGTTTTCTTAAGAGAACAAAAAAAGACAGTACAACTATATAAATAGAAGCGTATGAAATACATACCGATTTCCGGCGTTGGCACGCCTTTCTCTCGTTGCTACCATCGACATTTTTTATTATTGTATTCTGAAGTAAAGTACTTTTTAGATATTAGATGATTAATTGATGTTGATGTCGATCAATGCCGATTGTCAATAACAATGTGGTTCGTTTATAAACTGATGAATCATAACACATAATACAAATATTTACACAACAATAAAAAACCGACCTTCCAAAATTAAGCTTGCTTTTTTTGGACTTATTATGTGCTAATTTTAAATTGTATTGGAATTTGGGCCTGGGACTCGAATTTACAAATATTATCGTGATGTGCATTATCAAAGAGACTTATAAATCTATGTGATCGCTCCCTTTTTACTGGTAAATTACCTTGATTTTTACGGTTTTCTTCTTTATATGGTATTCTTATTATTGATCGTGAAAGTTTAGTAGCATACCGTATACAGTAGGTCACATAAGAAACGCAACACGAAAAGTTTTACGTAGTTTCTCTAAATGTGCCTGGTTCCTGTACTCATTTTAAAGCTAATAACCTAGAGAATGTCTAAAAAAAATATATTAACGTTGCCATTCTATAAGAAATTAAGTGATCTACATGAATATTTTTAATTAATGATTTAACCCCCAAATAGTTTAAATAAGCCTGTAATTAAAAGGAATTCTTAAACCAGCAAATACTGCGCCACGCGACCAATAAATCTTATATATACAAAGATACGCTTGATATAACGACCCTTCGATATAACAAAGTCTAATTAAAATCGCGATATAATGAACTTGAGTTCAGGAACAATTTATTATAAATCATATAATAATTCCATTTGACATAATGTATAATGAAGTTTTTGAAATTTTACATTATAGATCCAACTACTACGTTATATCAAAAGTGGCTTTATATATAATTAATTTATCCAAGAAGAATTCTTTTTTTTATAATAAATATATGTCAAATTTTATAAGTAATAAAAGCTTTTCACATCTGATAATGTATCTTTAATGCAAATCAAAGTTTAATAATTAAAGAATTTATCAATAATATTCATTATTATTATTCTAATAATTTTACAAAGTTAATGAATATTTTAAATATCAAAACTTTCTCATATTATTATATTAATATCATCAAATTTTATTATAAATTCAAATATATAAGCTTTTTAATAGATTATTTAATATTTTCAATAATATTAATATCTATTAGCTTTAAAATATCTGAAATTTGACTTATTAAATTATATTATTTATTTGTAAAGTCAAGTCATTTTTGATGATTTATATCTGATAAATATGACTTTTTTCACTTTATCAAGATGATCAGTTTGAGTCTTGCTTTGGATACTATTAGTTTTCTTGGCTTTTTTTAAGTCTTAGTATAATAAAGTGAGAAATATTGACAATTTCATGGATATTATAATCTTTGTCAAGTAATATAATTTCTTGAGCATATTTTTTAATGTAAGTTACATTATTTTTTTAGAAAAGTTTAAAAAAATAAACAAATTATATAAAATAAGTTTTGTAAATTTTTTTGTTATTATGATTTTTATTTTTATAATAAAAAAAAAGTTTTTCTTAGCTCTTTCTACTCTACTATCAATTTAATTTTTTTATAGAATTATATTAGATAATAATTATATGTGAATGAAAATTAGATGGTTAATAATTAGCAATATAAGTTAATAAAATTTAAAATTTGATTATATTTTAATAATCAAATTCAGAAATAAAAATTATTATATCAAATAATTATATTAAATATCTTGAAATTTTATTAAATTCAAATAAAAAATTCAAAGTATAATAATAATAAATCAAAATAAAAGTTAACTTGATAATAGTTATACTCAGAAAAAAATTTATATTTTTAATAAAGTTCTATTTTTAATGATAAAATACAGAATATAACTTTTTGTTTTTTTTATCATATTTTATAATAATATAATATAAAAAATTAAAAATACTTTTTGATAATTAATAAAATACTTTATAAAAAGAATAAAAAAAATCTATTATATTACTTTAAGTACTAAAAAAAAAGTAGTAATAACTAGAATATATTCAGATTTACTTACTAGATACTTTGGATTTAATGGAACTTATTAATAAATAGTTATTAGATACTAGTAGAATGGAATAAAAATAGATATAAAGAACTTTATTAGATTTTGTAAAACTTATCAAAGAACTGATAGATAAACTACAAAATAATCTCTATATCCTATTAAAGTTGGATAATCTTTTGATAGAATTATAATCAATCTTATTAACTCTTGCAAAGTAATTAAGAAATTAATATATTACTATAGTAATAGATTCACTTACTAAATAGTCTAAAGTAAAAATAATTCTAAATAAAAAAGCTAATATAATTACCAAATTTATTTTAAAGAAATAGTTTGTAAATATAAATATTTAAAAAAATTATAATCTGATCAAGAAATTGAATTCATAACTCAAGTAATTAAAGAACTTATTACTTGATTTAGAACTAAATATAAGTTTTTATCACTATATTACTCACAGACTAATAGAATAGTAAAATAATTTAATAGAATTTTATGTGAAATACTTCAAAAATATTATATTACATTAAATAAATAATAAGATATATATATATTATCAATATTATTTATATATAAAATACTTTAAAATAATACTACCAAATATAAATCCTTCTTTTTGATCTATAGAAGAGATACTTAATTATCTATTGATTTAAAATATCTATTATTAATAAAAAAAATAAAAATAAAAAAAATAAAATATTAGATCAAATATTTTTATTAATCTATCACTTACTAGATGATATTAATATAATACAAAATCAAATTAAAAGATAGTAATAATAAATAAAAGAAAGATATAACTTAAAATTATAAAGAAATATATAATTCAAAATAGATAATAAAGTTTTAGTATATAATATGAAGTAATATATTATTTATAAAAATAAATTTCAATCATAATAGAATATAAAATAGTTCTATTATTACAAATTATACTCTGGAAGATAGATTTTACCATGAATATAGTTTATAATAAGTTTTAAGGATAAAGACTGAATTATTTATAAAGGTAAGGGAATTATAATTATTCTAAAGATTTCCTAATGTCAATACTTATGAGTATTGTATCAACACAAGACAAAAATGAAATAAAATGAGATTATAAAACAAAGTTGTGATCATGAATACTAAACTAAGAGATGGTACCAAAAACTAAGCAACTAATGCTTAAAACTAATAACAAATACTAAAATAAAACTAATGCAATCAATACCAATCCAGAATATAGGCAACAAA
>CAJVPS010000060.1:0-42575 GCA_910591765.1 Ambispora leptoticha | reverse complement strand
GATGTAATGATTAAATTCTTTTATATAATAACTGTATTGTTCAGCAATCTTTTTCCCAGTTGCGGCATACCTTCGAGTGAATTCACCTCGTTCCGCATGCCTAAATCCTTTGAGACTAGAAAGAGCATCTAATATACCTCGAATTACAGCATTTCCACCATGTATGTGAAATTCAATAACGTCTTCCCCTGTATAACTATTTGGACCTCAATAAAATATTTCTGATTAAAAATAATATCTTTTTATATCATCTTTGTTTCTTTTCAGTCGATTGCGAAACACACCTGGAAACCATAAAACGAGGCCGTAATCTAATACTTCACGCGTTATTGGGTGCAATATCGAGCGTAGTGTCGCTACGCGTGGCTTTGGGAATTTCGCATTCTTTAATGATAGCTGATTGATAGCCTATATGATAAATAATATAATAGAATAAAAAATAAAAAACGGCACGGAACATACATGGAAAACTGTAAGGTAGAGTGAGCTTACTTCGGAAGCTTTTGGCCCTGAGACTCGTATAACTGCAACACCTGCTTTTCCTTGTGCAGAGGACAACGAGAAAATTGTGTTCGAGGCTTGCGAAGGCTGCAACGTTGATATTTTTCTGCTAGCAAAAGAAAAAAGGCTGGAGATCTGGAAATTTCGAAAAGAATATCTAGAAATCATTTTTAGGTATGGTAAAAACGAAAACTTCCAACTTTAACTTTCGAGTCACATGGTTTGCGAAAAATGAGTGGATAATTTCGACCAGAAATTAAATGATGTTTTACCAGAATTACAACCTTTTTACAATCGTGTTTACTAATAGTGCCATTGTGTAACATATTTTCGAGATTTTCAAGTATTTTTGCAATTTCATATAATTTGACTAAATTTTCTAAATTTTGAGTATTCAAGCTTTTTGTAAAACTACAAATAATACAAATAATTGTCTAAATCCAAGTATTCAAGCTTTTTGTAAATTTACAATGTCCACACAACATCAAGCGCTAGTTGATACAAGAGCTGGTGGCGTTTACATTCCACCTGCTCGGCTAAGGCAAATGCAAAAAGAAATTACTGATCCTAATAGTGAGCAGTATCAACGAATAACTTGGGAAGCCCTCAAAAAAAGTATAAACGGCCTCATAAATAAGGTATTTGTCTATGGATTTTATTCTTGTTTTTTTTAGAGCTATTACTGATTTTCAGATTGATTTTATTTAGGTTAATACTTCAAACATTAAAAATATAGTCTTAGAACTCTTTAGTGAAAATTTGATTCGAGGAAGAGGACTTTTTGCTAGATCCATTATGAAGGCCCAAGCTGCCTCTCTTCCATTTACTCCGGTTTATGCTGCATTAGTTGCTATTATCAATACAAAATTACCACAAGTGGGAGAGCTTGTATTGACACGATTGATTGCACAATTTCGGAAATCCTATCGACGTAATGACAAGGTAATTTCCCTAATTTATTTATTCCTTTTCTTTAAGTTTATTATTAATAAATAGCATTTTCTTATAGACTTCATGCCTCGCTACGACAACTTTTATTGCACATCTTGTTAATCATCTTGTGGCCCATGAAATAGTTGCTCTACAGATTCTTGTTCTTTTACTAGAAAAGCCTACCAATGATTCCGTTGAGGTGGCAGTAGGGTTTATGCGAGAGTGTGGCGCTCATCTGGCCGAAGTGTCACCAAAGGCAAATAATGATGTGTATGATCGATTCAGAGCGATTCTTCAAGAAGGAAATATTGAGACAAGAGTTCAATACATGATTGAAGTTTTGTTTCAAGTGCGAAAAGACAAATATAAAGATAATCCACCAATTCCTACGGATTTAGATTTGGTACAGGAAGAAGATCAAATAACACATCATTTATCACTTGACGATGAGTTGGATGTTGAAGAGCATTTAGGTACGCTATAAGCTTGTGATTCTTATAAATTTTTTAATACAAAATATTAATAAAAATTTTTATTATTTGAAAATAGTAATCTTCAAATTCGATAAAGATTATGTACAAAATCAAGAGAAATATGCAGAAATCAAAAAACAAATATTAGGGGAGGATTCTGGTGAAGAAAGTGATGAATCTGATTCCGAAGAAACCGAAGGAGACGAGGAAGAAGAGTCGAATCAAGGTAATTTATTTCTATTTCTAATGTATATCTAAATATAAATATAAAAATATATATATATATATATATATATATAAAGTGTAAATAATCTTTCATATATGTATATATATTCTTTAGCTGAAAAGATGCAAATACATGACCAAACAAATACGAATTTGATCACTTTGCGACGAACAATTTACCTTACTATCAAGTCGAGTGTTGACATGGAAGAATGTTGTCATAAGCTCATGAAACTTAATATACAAGAAGGACAAGAGGTATGTAAATATATATGTTATTTAATTTATTGCTTGTGCTCGTATTTGATGAACGATATCATACACTTTATATAGGTTGAACTTTGTAACATGATAATCGAATGCTGTTCGCAAGAACGGACTTACGAAAAGTTTTTCGGATTAATCGGAGAACGACTCTCAAAAATTAATTTAATATGGGCAAAATCATATGAGCAATGTTTTATGCAATATTTTGAAACGATACACCGCTATGAGACGAACCGACTTCGAAATATTTCAAAATTCTTTGGGCATCTTCTTGGGTCGGACGCAATTTCTTGGGAAGTATTTAGAGTGATCCGGTTAACGGAAGACGACACAACTTCTAGCTCTCGAATTTTCGTAAAAATTTTATTTGAAGAGCTAAAGAGTTCACTCGGTTTACGTAAATTGAAAGAGAGATTACGGACACCGTCCATGCAAGAATATTTTGCTGGTCTATTTCCAAAAGATAATCCGAGAAATACTAGATTTGCTATTAATTACTTTACTAGTATTGAGATGGGCGCTTTGACAGATGAATTAAGAGAACATTTACAGGTATGTTTTCCTTAGAACATATTTATCTTATTGAATGCTAATCTTTCTTTAGTGTAAATTTTTTTTGTTAATTAATATGTATCATTTTATTTGACAGAATGTTCAAAAACTTATAATGACAAAAAAGAGAAAAATTGATGAAGTAACCTCATCGTCCGAGTCTTCATCGGAGTCTTCGTCCGATGAGTCATCAGATTCTTCAACAAGCACTTCATCTGGTTCATCATCATAACGTTGAATTACACTTAAAAATTTTTTTGCAATGTTAGAAAAAAATCAGTTTGAACTCACAATCCATGTAGTTAATAATGCATATTTTGATTCACACATAAATAATTGGAAAGTTTTACAGGGGAGGTCACAATACAATAGGCAATGTTCTGCTGTGCAACAAAACCCAGAATTTCTATCAGCGTAACGCGTCTTTTTAAATTTCAATATTGCTTCACAATGTGTTCAAATCAAAACCACATTAATTCTAGTATGTTTTCAAATCCTGAACAAACATCAGAGACAGCTCCCTTTCTTTTACCTGTATCTCCTACAAAGATCCACGAAGAACACCAATACCTAAATTTAATTAGGCATATACTAGAACATGGTCAAAGACGCTCCGATAGAACGGGTACAGGAACACTTTCGGTTTTCGCTCCAAATCAACTACGTTTCTCGTTACGTGATAACGTGTTCCCACTTTTGACTACAAAACGCGTGTTTATTCGTGGTGTTATTGAAGAATTATTGTGGTTTTTAAGAGGGGATACTAATTCGTTGCACCTTACAGAAAAAGATGTTCATATTTGGGATGAAAACGGGTCTCGTGAGTATTTGGATAAAGTCGGCTTAGGACATAGGAAGGAAGGTGATTTGGGACCTGTATATGGATTTCAGTGGAGGCATTTCGGAGCGGAATATGTGGACTGCGATACAGATTATACGGGGAAAGGAGTTGATCAATTACAAGAAGTTATAAGAATGATTAAGAGTGATCCTACCAACAGGCGTATTATATTGAGCGCATGGAATCCGGCAGGTATAATGATTATATATTATATACCAATTATTGATGAGTAATGTTTCTTTTTTGTTGTTTGATTTTAATTTCAAAATTTGTTTTAGATCTGAGTAAAATGGCGTTACCGCCATGTCACATGTTTTGTCAATTTTATGTGTCTACTCCAACACCCGAATCACCCAAATCAACCCTTTCATGTCTATTATATCAACGCTCTTGTGACATGGGTCTTGGAGTACCATTCAATATCGCGAGTTACGCGTTGCTTACTCGTATGATTGCACATGTTACCGATCTCTTACCGGGTGAGTTTATTCACACTCTGGGCGACGCACATATATATGTTGATCACATAGAAGCGCTCAAATCTCAATTAAAACGCGAACCGAAAAATTTTCCAAAGCTACACATAAAAAGAGATGTGAAGGATATTGATGATTTCCGTTACGAGGATTTTGTAGTTACTGGATATCAACCGCATAAAAAGATTGAGATGAAGATGTCTGTTTAGTAACATTAACAGTAGAATAATGATAGCAATTTAATTATTAATTTAATTGGTCTTTAATTTTTGCTTATGATAAAGAACGCGTCTAGCTTATACAACATAGATGATCTGAATATCAACTAACGCAAAATATTACAAATTTAAATTTAAATCTAATATTTTCTTTTTCCGTCCGTAACTTCGTCATGTTTCAACAACATATTCCACGACAACAGCAACCTCAATTACGAATAATTAACACCTTTCAATATCTAGAGAGTGGAGCTCATCCACCACTTAGACAAGATCTGGTTGATTTAATACCCTTGTTTTAAAAATTAAACTTCCCGATTCCTTTAACTTATTTGTCAAGGATTCACTTTTTTAATTAGGATTATTCCATATATTGTCCTTATTTATTGCGAACTTATGACATTTCAGATCTTTCTTCATTGCAAAGCACAAAAGCGGTATTTTATCTCTACAAATTCAAATAAAACATCTCAACAAATGGATAAATAACAAAAAACTTTTTCCTAATTTAAAAAAATTTAGAAAATTGATGTCGTGTCAAGATATCGCAATTTCGATGTAGATTCTATATTAAAGGAAATGAAAAAGGGACTGAAACTACGAAACTTGATTAAAGACCATGATCTAGTAGTAGGAACGAACCAAGATATTGTGTGTTGTGTTTGTTAGGTTAAATTTGTCAAATTTCAATTTTGAGTTACGCGTAATTCGCACATTTTTTTCTAATGACCATTATCTATTATCTAGAATGTTGGCAATTCTTCAATGAATAAAACAGCAGAGGAAAAATATGTAAAGTTAGTATATCTATATTTAAATTTAGAGAATATTATGTATTAATTATTACAATCTTTGAAAAATTAGACAATTACTCGAATTAATTGAAATTGTGGTGGGATTTATACGTCCTACGTATTCTTCAAAGTCATTCACACATCAACGATATTCGACATTAAATTCAAATGATCTAGAGTATTTTCTACCTGTCGCGTTATTTGAGTGGGATATATTTGACGAGATCGATGCTGATGCTAATATCAAAGAGATTGATTTAAAAGTTAAAATATTTATCAATTTATTGAGTTTACTATATCATCCATTAAAAATCACGCATATATCGTGTTTTTAATTTATAACAGGAAATTGTGCAAGCCCTAACGTTATATTCAAATGGAAATAATCTGATCAAAATTCTTGTAGCGAACAATCCACCTATTTTTATGGAGGTAAAATCTCTGTCCTAAAATTGTATAATGTCGAGGGCTCGTAATAAGTTAATAGTGATTGTTTTAAGGTTGTTAATATCTTAATTGAAGCATATAAACATCGAATTCCATCCGACGTGAAATCACGCATTCAGTAAGTTTGAATGGAAATTAAAAGAATTGATGCATAAGCAATAATGGTTTTTATTAATTAAAATTTAATTTCTAGAGAAACATTATTCGCATTATGTGAATTGGGACCGCATCATTCACCAAGTGTACGCACCAATCTTGCCAAGCATAATATTTTGGCTGGATTGGCTGTAAGGATCACTTTAAAATTCTGCAGCGATCTGGTAAGTTTTATTTTGTATATATACTTTAATATGCTTTTTATTAGATATTCAGTTTCTTTTTACATTGATTGCACAGGTGACCTTTATTGATGGTGTCCTGATTACAAAGCCAGCCTGGTTAATTGCTCAATTAATACCGCAAACTCAAGTGATGAATCAGCTTCAAAGTCGAATTATGGAGACATTGGAAAACAAATTGGTAATATTAAGAGATACTTTGTTTATATTCCATCCACTTTGATCTTACGTATATTTTTTTCGGACTAAAAGAACCAAAGACCTCGGCTAACTCAAACAGATTTATCAATCTTGTTACGTGTTATCTGTGGATTTGCTAGCGTTTTAAATATTCATTATAAATTACCAGAATTACAGCTATGCTTGAAAGTAGTGACAATTGCAACTTCAGAGAGGTTTCAAAAAATTTCTTACGATTATAATTTCGATTCAGCAAATCCATTTGAATTAATGGCTTAATCATTGAATTTTCTATTAAGACTGGTGAAACTTTGTTTATGCTTTATACTGATTTGCTCAGAAATGCTATTTAATCATGGACTGGTAATTTATTATTAAAAAAATTATTCAAGTACTCGTAGGCGGGACGAGGTCAATATGTTTTAATTTATATTTTTTTTAAATTATATTAGAAAAATAGTGTTGAACAAGCTCTTCAGTATCTAAGTAAATCCGAGCACTTTCATTTATTTTTACTTTTTGCAGTATGTTTCAATAAGAGCCAAACAACCGAAATTCGTGAGATATGCAATGCTCTTTTGGGAATGGAAGTTAATATTCGTATCTTTTTAAATCAATCGATAATAGTTGTTTGATGTTTTAATTTTAAATAAAAAAGCATTGTTTTACAAATTATCATTTAACTATCCACCACACAAATCAAGCTTCCAAAGGATTCGCGGAATTACAAAAGATTTTTAAACATAACTTGATTACTGACGAGTTTTTGGCAAAGAGGGCTTTATTATTGGAACCTTCAACTTTCTCGAATTTGGGTGTATGTATATATGTATTATAAAGAATGATGCTGCCGTTCATTATTAGAACTCATTTAAAGGTAAGATTAATTTCAATGTCAAATATTAATATCAAAAATTTCATTAGATACCCACAGATCGTGAGTCATTATCGCTATGGTGTTTTTACAATCTACTCAAAGGAAAAGTATTTCATTATAATAATGTGGACATCCGAAATTGGATACATCGACAAATTCTTTATGCTACTACCCCAATTCACGAAAGTATGGGGCCTCTGTTACAGAGATACGCGGAAAGGTCGGTTTCAGCATCAACCAATTAACCATTTGTATATTTATAATTTTTTACTGATATGCTCTTCTAATTACTATCACTGGTAACATATCCATTAGTATCCTTGAAAGAGATGAAAAAAATCCAAGAAATTGGAGTCCAATTACAAAAATCCCTGAGCAAAATCTTGTCTCATTATTTCAAGATGAAATGCTCGAGATAAAACCGGCGCACGTACTGATGCTAATGTATGCCTTATATTTTAACAATGGCGTACATTCGTTTGTGCTAAATAACCATAATATTCAAATTCCTATTGATCGACAAGGTATTTTAAGACTCGATTTTTCGATCATATATTTACAATCACAAAATATTGTTTTGCCTCGATGATAGCGTATTCAACCAATTCGATGGAGAATATTCCTATTCGTAGAATTCTTAATTATGCAGAGACATTTGATAAGGGAAAGGCCTACCGTGAAATATACCCGGAATTATTGTCACTGGTTGCTTCTAATTACCCCGAAACATTTGATATTGCTAGTTTCCTTACCACCGAAGATCGGTAAATTTCCCAATCGTGATTTCTTCTAGAAAAGTGAATAATTCGATAACCTATGGGATTTTTCAATTTTTTCAATAAGTTGGAAAACTAGAATTTGGAAACGCTCAAAAGTCCAAAAATTAGATTATCAGAAAGCTGTCGATCACAATATTCAAGCTGTAATGCCTCGATGGTTAGACGAGCCAGAGGAAACTTTAGCAGGTAATGTGCCAACTTATTTTACTATAAGTAATACATTAACTTGACTATAATTTTCCTTCTAAACTAGTCTTTAACAAATTGGAGTCAATACCACCGTCCGATTTAGCTTTGAGCTCACGCACGATAATATCAAACGTTTTACCGAGAATTCTTGATCCACGGTATTCATTTTGAAACACAGATCCAATTTCATTTTCGTTTTTTTTATATTGATAATAACAACATTATAATAAATGTTAATCATATATTTGCATGTATGAAAATAGTACGGATGAACGTATTGTGAATTCATTTACCAAAATTTGGGATATTCTTAATTGCGTAAACCAAAATGAGCTTGCGTCTTTAACCATTAATGCATTACGAAGTGGGACCGAAGAAGGGTAAAATACTTTTATTCTATTATTGTAAACATTTTGATATATTTTATTTATAGACCGAATCATATTATAGGGAAATTGAAATGGAGGAATTTTCTCAATCGGTGTTTTTGCTTAATCCTATTGCAATATTGAATCTTGAACCACAAGTGTTTAGATGTCCTCCCATATATCGTATCGTATTACAGGTATCTGAAGGAAATTATATTATATTCGTAAATTATAAAAATATGTTCGCTAATCAATCCTCTCTTGACTCTTGGACATCCAGATTATAACTTTTTATCTGATAGGTTCTCGCCATCGATTTCATAAAGAATACTTATTCGGAAATCCGCATTTTAAAGTAAACTTTCAATGTTATTTGCGAGTACGATAGTCCGTAAATCAAATAATACACCTAATGTAATCATCCTTTGTGCATTAGAATACATTTACAGAAAAGAATTTCGAAACTTTCCTCGATTTGCAAGATTGTACAATCATTCTTATGTTATTACGTGGATGCTTGTTCAATCCCATAGAAGATTCACAGAAAATGGGTAAGTTTTTGAATTTAAATTCCAAAGCTGCTTCTAAGATGCCAAATGCTAATTAATTGGAATGTTTCTTTATTTTTACTACAGGCGTATTAGATGAAATTCGCACATTGACTTGCAATTTTCTTCATCAGGTTTTCATTGAAAACTCTAAACTGCAGAAACTGGTCATCTATCAAGGTTTCGAACACGAATTAGTACCCATTATAGTTGATCGCGTTGAATCTATGCGTAAGTTTTACTTTGAATAATTCGTGCTGCTTTGTTTTTATGATAACTTCTTTTGTTCAAAAAAGTTATGCCATATTATAGATGTTTGTATTGATTACCTACAAGAATTAATAACCAACAAAGATAATAAGGTTCGAAATTTCGGATTAATTCTAGCCTCGTGGATATGTGAGAAATGGCCATTAAGTTCTACGTGAGTATAAATAAAAATGCTTTTTTTGTCAACATCTTAAAATGCTTTTTTTCCCACCTTTGACATATTTATCTGTACAACAAAACAGGCTCTACCTTGCGAAAAATGTAATAATTCCAATAATAAGGGATCTCGTCAGAAATATAATTCCTGCAGATATAAATCAAACATTCTTTGAGATTTATAACGCAGCTGCTCGAATTGCAAAGATATTTCCACCGCTTAAAGAAGAAATACAGATGATATTGGATGGTTCGTTATTTATTTGTTAGCTTTCTTTTATTTTTTTTTTCTTTAGTTCGGATGACATAAATATTCTAAATTATCTTTTTTCGAAAGATCCATCACCTTTTAAGGTTCTTCAAAAAGATTCATCTGAGTTGCGTAATCAGTTGTCAGAGAATATTCAAAAGTTGTATGAAGAGCTTAAATCGACGCGGATTGAGGACAATATGGAAATTGATAGTTAAACGTAGAGATGGGCACGCGCAGTTAGGGTTTTCGATATACTATGTAGATCAAAATTTATATAGTCATACTAAAATCCGATTTTTTGTGTAACTGACGTGATATCTTTTTTATTAGTTTAGTCTTGCAAATACCCTGTCGTTATCTCAATATTCATAATTCCAAGTACTTTATTTATTTTGCGAATATTTGCTTGTCGGTGTGGTTGAGCAATTTTTATACAATGTCGTTTTTGTTTCGGTATTTGTTTCATATCGTAAATTATTTCTTTACTAAAGGAAACTTATCGTTAATTATTTCTTATAGTTATAAATATAATTAATTATATGGATCAGCAAAAAGATTTGTATCTCAATATAAAAATCAATAATTACTTCTAATAAAAATCATTCAAATTTTAACCAATCTTTATAATTTTTTATATTAAATAAAAAAATGATCTAAATTTAACTTTTTAACTGTTCTATTATACTTTAATTCAATAATAAATAAAGCATTACTTTACTAAAAAAAAAAATTAAAATAAAATTATTTTTTTAAAAAAGAGATTTTAAATATTATCATTATCAGTTTACAATATTAGAACTTTAAATTGCTTGTTCTAGATTTGATAAATATATATTCTAAATTTCATAAAAATTGAATTAGTAGTTATAAAGATATTAAAATTTAAAGTTGAGTAATTAATCAAATTTTATATAGTAAAATTTAAGAAATAATAATTGAAAAAAGTTATTATTAGTAAAAATTTTTTTATAAAAGATATATAATAAAAATTTTTACATTTAAATAAATTCCAATACCTAATAACTTAATTAAATAAGACAGAATTAAATTTTATTTTGAAAAAATAATTTATTAATATTTATCTGAGATATAAATCTTTTTATATTGATTCATATTTAACATTATTAAATATTAATAAAAATATTTCTTGCAAAATTTTAAATATAAATATATATAATTAAATCTCTTTATAAAAATATATTATATAAGAATATTTACTTATAAGAATCTTATTTCTAAGAACAAATTAATTTTATATGTAATTTAACTTTATATAAGAATATTTTAATAATAAAAATATAGAATATATTATTTGATTCCAGTTTTAATTAGTCTTTCTTTCAGTAAGAACATATTATATAATATTAAAATTTATAAAAATATAAATATATTATTTGATTTCAGTTCTAATTAATCTTTTTTTAATAAGAACATAATATGTGATATTAATTATAATTAATCAATTATATTTATTAATAATTTTACTTATAAATTATAAGATAATAAGTAAGTAAAAATTATTTTTGTTACAAGACTCTTTACTAGAATTTTTTTATAAGATATATTTTAAATTTTTAATTATTTATTTTATCTTAATTATTAATAATTTCTTAATTTTTTTTATTTTTGCTTTATTCTTATTATATCTTTATTCTTAAATAATTTTATTTACTTATTCTTAATTAAATTATTTTATTATTATATTTTTTTTGATTTTCTTATTATAATATATTATTTAAAAAATTAATTTATAAAAAAAATAAATATATAATATGAGTTGATACAAAAAGATTTATATCTCAGATAAATATTAATAAATTATTTTTTCAAAATAAAATTTTAATTCTATTTTATTTAATTAAATTATGATTTATTATAAAAACTTTGATATATTAACTATAAATCTTAATATTTTTATAATTACTAATTTAATTTTTATAAAATTTAGAATATATATTTATTAAATTTAAAGTTCTAATATTATAAATTAATAATAATAATATTTAAATATATTATTTAAAAAAAATAATTTTATTTTAATTTTTTTTTAGTAAAGTAATACTTTATTTATTATTAAATTAAAATATAATAAAATAATTAAAATGATATAAAAAGTTAATTTAGATTATTTTTTATTTAATATAAAAAAAATATAAAGATTAATTAAAATTTGAATAATTTTTATTAGAAATAATTATTAATTTTTATATTAATATATTAATCTTTTTGCAATAGTTTATAATAAGAATATAAAATATATTATTTAATTTTAGTTTTAATTAGTTTTTCTTTTAGTAAAAATATATTATATAATATTAAAATTTATAAGAATATAAATATATTATTTGATTTCAATTTTAATTAATTTTTCTTTTAATAAAAATATATATATAATATTAATTATAATTAGTCAATTATATTTATTAATAATTTTATTTATAAATTATAGAATAATAAGTAAATAAAAATTATTCTTGTTATTTATAAGACTCTTTATTAGAATTTTTTTTATGAGATATATTTTAATTACTTATTTTATCTTAATTACTAATAATTTTTCTTTTATTTTTACTTTATTTTTATTATATTTCTATTTTTAAATTATTTTATTTACTTATTTAAATTATTTTATTGCTATATTTTTTTAATTTTATTATAATATATTATTTAAAAATTTAATTTATAAGAAAAATAAATATTTAATATTATATATAAAAAAATAAGCTTATTCTAGATTAATATATTATCAGATATTTATCATAAAAATATAGTTAATTATTTTAATAAAAAATATTCTGAACTTGATATTATATAAATAATTATTATAATATTAATTTAAGTAATATATTAGAAATAACTTATAAGTATTATTTATTAAAATTTTTCTTGTTAGAAAAAGTCTTAAATTTTAAATTAATTAAGTATTTACTATAAGATTAATTCTAATCAAGTTATTTTTTTTTAAGAAAAAAACTAAATATTTTTTAAATTTAATAAGAATATTCTTTAATAATTAAATAATTAGATAGAAAAATTTAAAGTATATAATGATATAAGAGCTTTCTAACTTTATAATAAAGCTAATTAATATTAATTAAAAATTTATTTGAAGAAAGAAAAAAATTATATAAATTATTATTATAATATAAAACTGAAAATATAAATAAAATTAATTTATTTTATTAGATAATCTTAACTTAAACTTTATAAAGTATCAGACTATTAGTAAGAAAATAATAAATTTTTAAAGTTTTTTATTTATATTAATAATTTTTTTATTAATATATTAATTAAATTTAAAATAAAATATAAATTATTATTTTATTAATTACAAATATTATCAGAACTTATAAACTTAAATATTTTTTATAATTAATATTATAAAATTTTTATATTTATTTAAAAAAATTAATATTTTCTTATTGTTTATTATATATTTATAAATATATAAAGAAATTTGATAAAGTTAATTAAAATATATTAATAAGTAATATTGAATATTATAATTATTATAATATAATAATATGTTATTTATCATAATATTATAATTTAAAATTATTAAAATTATAATTAGTTATAATTTAATAATATTTATTTATATATAATATTAAAATAATTAAGAAGTTATCTTTATTAATAAAAGTTTTTAAATTTTATAATAATATATATTTTTATTTATTAATAATACTTTATTATATAATATAATATATTCATAAATAAATAAATCAAATAATAATTTAGATAATTTATTAAAGAAGATAATATTAATTTATTAAGTGAGAAAGAAAATAAGTTAATTATAAAAAGCAAAAAAAAAAATGACAAGAAAATTTAAATTATAACTAAAAATTCTTTTTAAGAATTATTTTATTTTATAAATATTCATATTTATTATTTTTTATCAAATATAATTATTTATTTATAATTATTTAATATAAAAATTATTAAGTTCTTTAAAATATACTATTATTAATATTATTACTATCATATTTTAAATTAATTTAAGCATAAAATTAATATTATAAAGTATATTCTATAATAATTTTAATAAAAATAATTAAAAAGTAAAGATAAAATTAATTATAATTTATTAAACTTCTATATTATTTATTAATTTTTTATTCTTAAAAATAAGTTAAATATATTGATAATTAAATTTAATTTTAACTTATTTTTCTATTATTTTTCTTCTTTCTTTTCTTTTTTCAAATTGGTGATTCTAATGCTGGTTTCGTTCCAATAACATGGGATTGGGCAGATGAAAGCGGTGGTGGTGATAGCGTCTCTTCCGCAAATTTAACAACTTCTGCTATTCTATCATCATCATCTACGCCATCACTTACTTCATCCTCTCCAATAAAGGATCAACCATTATCTAGAATCTCGCAGCTATTCTTTGATGGGTTCGTTGTATCCAATCTTCATATTCTGGAATTGGAAAAACCTTTAAATCAAAATCCATAGGAAAAGCTAACGTTGATCTAGGTGACTTGACTACGGTTTCTTTCTTAATAATCAGTGTCAACTTTTTTGAAAATGCATCTATGGTTCAGAGAAATCCTCGATCAAGCCCTAGATTAAGGCCATTAAAGCCAAATCAGCATCAGACTTTACTTAAAATATCACGTGATTCGAGACTTCTCACAAGCTCCTGATCTCCGACCCCCGATTCAAATTACCGGAATTTTTTTGGGTAATCGGGAGGTAGTCTATTAACATTAACAATGCCAACAGTATCTTGTCTTTGAATTTGGATTGTGATCTATATTCTTGAATAAATTTATTAAGCATATAATGACAATATTATCATGAATTAATAATTTGTCTAACATCTATTTATTGGTTGTTTGGAATAACTTTTAGTTTTTTATACGTTAAATCAATCAAAGAAACAAATCACATAAAACGCGTAGATCATGTTTTTATGCTTGTAAGACTATTACTGTATGTTTTACGAGATTTAATGATAATATAAATTTAAATTTATGGGTTTTCAATGTGTGTGTGTGTGTAAAGTTATTAAATTTTTTAATCTGTTTGAGTGATGCAAAACTTTTGGCAGCCACTGTATATGTTGGTTTCAAAATTCGATGATGTCTCAGATGGCGTTTCCAGAATTTCGACTTACTTAAAGTTTGTGGGCTGTGAAGAAGAGGTCAAACAATTAATGATGAACATGGAAAAGTTGCATTACCTCATCAAAAATCTCAAACAATATTCGGAGCCCAAAAAAGAAATAAGTTCCCCACGGCTATAGGAACGTCCGGAAAAGGAAAATCACATTTGCTCGGCGAGCGTACGAAAATTCAGAAATTTATTCTAAAATCTGATGTAGAGGCGCTGAGTGAGTGCCATGAAGCAGGCCGGAATTTTCGAATGGCATGTGATAATTTTTCAGAGATAGTGCTTGAGAAGAATCCTGAAACGTCTTCTGGCTGGAATAAGATTTTTAATATTTGATCTTCATCCATTTGCAACGCCTACGGATATCGTTACATTTATTTGATCATTTCATTATCGCTTTTGCAGTATCAAAGTTTTGACAAATTTAGCCAAATGTTAGGAAGTAGATTCTCTTTCGAGAGCATTCTTGATGTAATTCTATATTGCATTCCGTGTTTGAATGATCAGATTAAAGTTCCCCTCTTTATTATCAACAAACGCGTTGTTGGACTTAAAAATTACAACTGGCTCCAGATAGCTCTTAGATCTCTTGCGAGAGCCATCTCGAAGGGATATTTTCTTTTTGTTGTCCTATCAGGAACCCACGCTTGATACAGTCAAGTAATACAAGAACAGAAGACATCTCTTTACCGCTACTCATGCTGAAGTAGTATTGATTGAACTAGCCAACCGGGATTAAGTATAATTATTGGCATTTGCTGTTGGTTAATGCTGAGTTTTGCATACGATTTTTATTGAGATTTAGGATCAATGGGCTCGCCGAGCATCTGAAATACATAATTGAGCTTCTTGGCCGTTTCTCAAAGCTATGATCTTCCAAATGAGTGTCTTTGGTCAGCTGTTGCTAATAAGGAAGTCACGATTGATAACATATTCTAGCAAAGTGGATGCATTACTTCTTACAAGAATGTCACATCAACTTAAACATTGCCAAGCCTCAAGAGAACGAAACACAACACATCAATGATAAGTATCAACGTTGCTCACATCAAAAGTCATCCTTCTTGGTGACATACACTTTGTTTGAGTTGCCTGTTGGCCGGACAGACACAATCGATATTAATAGGAAGCGTAAGACCGCTGCTGTGAACTAAATGGTTGTCAATCTCTTGTTGTTGAGCACTCATTCGGTTTGCATATGTTCTCTTCGAGTCAACTGCTGCAACGACATTATCCGATTTGAGTCGTCTTCTTTTAGTAGTATTAGTAGTTGCGGCAGCAGCAGCTATCATTGAAGTTCTAAATCCTGATAATCATATTTCCAACATCCTGCGCTTAAATAACAATTTCTAGTTACACAAATCGATAGAAATAGCTGTGCCCTTGTAGCTTTACACAATATATTGGGAATTTCAGTTCCGTGGAGTTTTTCGTGTTGCTAAATGGACCAAAACCTTCGCAAAGATCCACGTTACAAAAAATATGTCTCTAGCGTCGAGAAGATTTTATTGTTGTTTGATAAAGAAGTGAATGAATGGGCGGATTTTATTACATTTTTGGGAAAGCTGTTAAAGGTTTGGAAATTTGTTGTTATTCCGTTATTGTACTTTTCTTAACAATATTGTGTTATTTTTGTTAGACTTTCCAAGCAAATGCTAAGCAGTTTAATGAAATACCATACAAGCTTCTTGTTGGAAAACGGCTTGCACAGTCTCTAAATCGTGCATTACCACATGGTGTCCATCAAAAAGCTTTAGAAGTGTATGATTGTATCTTTCAGAGTATAGGTGTAAGTTCTTTAAACATTATCGTTTATAAAGGATTATTAAGATATTTACAAGAAGTTGTATTTTTTGGATCAAATAAAAAGAGGATTATTATTCCTTTATCATGTTGACTTATTAATATATTGATCAAAGCCATGCATATACCAATAGCCAGACGTACTTGCCGAAGATCTATCAATATATTCACAAGGCTTATTTCCGTTACTTCAATATGCTAAGTTATCTGTCAAGGTATATTTTGTTCAATCTCTCGCGCATTTTTTTAAATAATTGATTACACGGTGAATCTTAATATGGTGGATATTCTGTACAATAACGGTATATATAAATCCTGCTCGATATAACAAAATCTTGATATAATAGATTTTGAAATTTTTTCTAATTGTTCGAGCCCACCGTTATATTGAGTTTCACTGTGTACATATTAGACGAGAAAGTTATAATTTGATAGATTATTTATGCCGTTTTCCTAGCCTCAATTACTGGAAATATACGAAAAACATTATTTTCCATTGCAAAAGCGGCTACGCCCTGTTATGAAAGCTTTTATTACAGCTTTGTTGCCTGGTCTAGATGAAGAGAACAGTGAATTCTTTGATAAGGTAAACTAAGTGAGAATTATCAATAATAGCTGAAAGAAAAGTCGATTCAATGTTTTTTATGAGTTTAGGTTCTATCGCTTCTTGATTATCTCTCGGGGATCGTGGAACAATCTTATTTTTTACAATGCATGTGGCTTGTCTTGATTACTTCACCTTCTTTGCGTACGTCAGCTTTAAATTATTTGAAGCGTCGAATGCCGAAAATTACTTCCAAAGAAGGTGTGATTTTCCGAGTTATTGTATATTATTTAGATAAAATTGGTTTGAATTATTTACTAATCATTATAGATATGAAAAAATTCAAAATTTCCTTGGAAATATAGATATGGCTTTTATGCTGGGTGATGATGCCAGTCTTATGGTGCGAGCTTTTTGCGCTACTTTAGGGGACAAAGAGACTTTGGTACAACGAAACCTCCTTATTTTGCTCGTTGCTAACTTTCCATTAAAAGATAAGAACGTTGGGGAGTAAGTTTTCACAATTGTAAGATTAAATCTGTTCTTTGTTTATTAATAATCATTCATTTTTATAATTTATTTAAAGCATTATGAAACAAGAAGACCTAAATTTATTAATGAAATCAGCGGTCTCAGTTGTTCTAAGAAAAGATATGTCATTGAATCGCTGGTTGTACGCATGGTTATTAGGCTCTGATGAAAGTTCAGAGCATCAAATCCAGCACTTTCGGGAATATGGGAAAGCGGGACTTGTTACAGCACTTAAGGGCATGTTCTTTACCAACGCGAGGGACTTGACAAGTACACAGCGCCCATATAAGATATTGATTTCATTGATGGATAAATGGGAAATTGGAAATCCCGTAGTGCAAGAGATTCTCGTGGATATTTTGATATCGTTAAAAGATCATATGCAAAAGTCGGCTTTCGCTAAAGACGTAAGTGCACCTGTTTATAAATTATCTTTTTATTTAACACTTGTCAGAATTGTCTGGTTATTTTTTTTTGTAATAGTTATTACAAACTGCACAAATGTTTCTGCAAATGATTCCACCATATGTTCTTTGGATGAAACTGCACCATCTCGTAAAAGAACAATTCCCTAGTTCCGATTCACAAGCAACAAAGGTTTTTATTATTTTGATTCCAGTCTGCGAATTTGTTAGTCTTTTGATATTAATATGAGACTTATTTATTCATAATAAATAATAGGCTTTAGACTTGATTTATTTTGTCGCGCAAGAAATTAAGTTACACGAAGAAGAAATTCAACAAATACATTTACCTTTATTCCTGACAATTTTATTACACAAACTGCAAGTATGCAATTCCAAAATATATGTTTTCCTCATAGTAACAACTTTCCGATATTGATCAACATTTTTATAATATAGCAAACTTTTTCATTAACAGGTGCTTGCTAACAGTCCGGAATTCACACAACATTTTTCTCAAATAGAGATTGCATTGCTATTGGCGCAGAATCTAATAAAGGAAATTCCTCAAGCTGTATTTAATCAGCCTGAAAGCATTTTAAATCTTTCAGAAGAGGACAAGAGAAGCGGAACTTTGGAGGATGAATCTGGATTTGAATTTACTGCTGGGATGGATCCTGTAAAGTACATTGATGCTTATTATAATGACGAAATTGCAAATTTTAGAGGTATTAGTGGGTTTGCTCTCGTGGAAGCATTATTGAAACCGCTTTTGGATTTCATCAATTGTTTAATTTCGCGGTGCATAATCGGGAAAGATCAACAACGCGATAATGTCACTTTGGATAATATGACTTTAATATTGGATAGAAGTTGTGGGCTTTTACGAACAATTTCCAAGCATTTTACAATTTCTTTAGAACAATCTTCACAAAACTTTATTGAAACTCGAGATTCTTTAATTCAAAAAATATTTGATGGGGAATGGATTCACTCCTTACTAAAATGCTGTTATAGAGTTGATAATTTTTGCATTATCGACCCGGCACTTTCTACCATAATTGATCTAATTGACCGAAAAATAATTTCTTCATCACTTTTGGATCCAAAACAACAAACTCGCGTTATTGTGGATAAGCTGTGGTCATTCTTGAATCCCAACAATGCCTTGTATCACACACGATGTGTGCAACTCTTGTGGAATCTTCAGAAAATTTCATCTGCTAAATATGTCGAGACAGTCTTTTGTGAATATTTAACGCATAAAGACATTGCTGTTCGATTGTCATCATATGAGAAATTTGGAATATTCTGGAGGTTATCGGACGATTCTTTTAATGTCAGCATGGCATTTTCACAACCAATGTTTCTTATGCTTGATACACTTCGTTTTGAAAACCCCACAAATCGCCGCGCGGGAGAAACATGGATGAGATCTCAACAGGACTCTTACCCGAAACTTTTGGATCCTATGATCACTATAATTTGTAACCCGTCTATTATCTTTCGCAGTACAGAAATAATCATTGATAAAGAAAAATTTGCACTTTTTCTTTACGAGCGTCCGTTCAATCAGGCCCAAGTTAATTATGTTTTTGAAACCATGGTTACAGTCTGTCGAGTAAGCGGACAGGGATTCTTACGAGCATTGCGAGAGTCTTACGTTAAAAATCAATTATTGACTAATTGTGGTTGGCTTTGGGGATCTGTGTCTTCTTCGGCTAATATTACATACACTGAATTTTTTGTTAGACTGGCTCTTCGATATATAGAGACCGAAATGCCTGAAATGTTGTCGTCTATGAGTGTGCTAAATGAACATATACACATGCACGCAACTGATTTGCTGAATTTGATTCTTACTCGACCCGAGTTCGTCGATTCTAATTTGGTGTCTATGATTTATGATGTCGTTTTACGAAAGATTCTTTACAGTATACGAACAAAAAAATTGGATCTACAAGCAAGACTTTTGCATCTTTTATTTTCGACAGTCATAATCATTGGTTCTTCAAAAATTACTAATGGAAGATCATCGTCGCCATCACCAAGCATTTTCACTAAAAAAACATTATTATCGGAACCAGCATTCGCCGATAGTACTACTTCACTTTCACAACACTCTCTCCACGAAGGATCTCTAAGTAAAGACGAAAAGGAATCATTTCGTGTTTCTACAGCAACCATTAGTTCTCCCTTATATATCAAAGTTTTACTTCAGGCTCTATCGGTACCTTCTAATCGACCTTTACTACAACAATGGATGGACTTTATCATAAACACGTTTCCGTATTTTCGGCAATCGTTTAATACAATATTACTGCCGTTATTACAATGTATCTGCGAACAATTACGATTATGGAAATCTGAAATACAAAAGCAACATGAAATTGTTTTTGCCGACTGCACTGATAATAAAAATGCTTCGAGTATTGACACGAATGAATTCACCGCATCGGATTGGAATGTCAACACTTTGTTTTCAGGATTAGAAAAAACACTGGTATTCTGTCTATTGGATGGCATATCGAATGGTTTAGTGGATGAATCCGATATTAGTGTAAATGAACCTACGGCATCTGCAGGAACAGTGTCAACTTTCGTCTTTGATTATGTAAATTCGGATCCGGAGCAAAAAGTAATGTAAATTAATTATTAACTCATTCACAAAATATAATTACTACAAAGCTTAATTAATTAACGATAATTTATTTTTGATTATTATTTTTAGCCTCGAGAATTCATTGTTTATCAAGTTTTTCCTTATGTTGTTAGCATTCTGCTTGATATATGGGTCTTGTTCAGAAAAACACCATATTCTGAATTAATTCCAAACGAGACTATCACAAAGAACACAATTGATAAGATAACAGATAACACAAATGCTAATCATCCTTTTAAACTATCTTTGTTACAAATGAGTGAGAAGATTAATTTGCGTATTATAAAGATATTCGAACGATTATGTAAAAACAATCGAGGAGAGCTTATTGAAGCTTTTGTTGAACTTTGGTGCCAAGAGTATCTTAACTCCATCGAAAATAAGGTTGTGATTCATTGTTTCTTTTTCTTTATGCCATGATCATTCATTCTAATCACTTTCAATTATTTCGAATTACTTGAAATAGTTTAATAATACAGGTGACGAAAGCTACATTATTCAATTGCTCAAATTAATACCGAGCTATCAACCGCAAAAAGTTATTAGCATATTACTCGAAAGTAGTCGTGTACGATCTTCTGCTGTGCAATCGGCCTCGCGATCAAAGAAGTCTATAACAAAGCAGAACAAATTGTAATTAATAAATTAATACTGGAAAGCTTTTTTTGCTTCTCTTTTATCTTCGCATGCATTCATTCATTATTTATTATTATTTTGTATTTGTGGATAAAGATCAGACGTTTTAATATTAAAATTTCTCGAGGTTTATACGGATTCTCTGAGTTCGAATATAGAGGAGCCGCTCGTTGATGTATGGCAACAATGTTTGGGTTATGTCAAGGATATGTCCGCGCAGGCTACTATTTATAAATATTTGCTTCCGTCTTTACTGAGGTAAGCGACTGAATTGAAGCGAGTTTTTATAGGCAGATTATTAAAATGTGATAATACCCATTATTATAATTATCTCTCTGATCTTCTGAAAGATTCATGACTGTAATACTTTTAAAATTATCCAAAACGGATTTCTTTAAAGAAACTCGTACTCAACGAGAAATGCAGGTAAATTAATATCTTTTATTCATTTATTTACCCGATAAAATCTCCATATATTAATCATTTATAAAACAATTTAGGATATTTATCAACGCGTGCTTGAATATTGCATTCAAATTGCAGGACGTTCCTTTGACCAATTTCTATGGTCAAGGCGGGTAACACGTGAGGACGAAGATACAGCAATATCAATATATGTTGCAGATGGTGAATAATATGCAAAGCCTCGTGAATTTTGTTTTTTTTGAAAACTTAATAAAAAAATTCAATTTTTGAAAAGGAAATGATGAAAAGGACACCGAGTCTCCCCGTTCGAGTACTCCTTTGCAAGATGAAAAAAAGGGATCGGGAAAATCAAAAGAAGAGTTAACAATCGAGCAGGTCTATAAGAAGGATTCTATTATATCATAAGTTTGAACTAGAAATTATTAAATTGATATTAATATTTCTTTATTTTACAGGTCAATCTATATCTTGCCACATCTGTAATTCCAAATCTAAGGCGATTCTTCTTGTATGAATCAGATCGTGTTGTTCAGATATTATCAAATGTCATGTATTATATTATTGCACCAGCATTGAAAAAGCAATATGGGTATTTATATTTTGGATTATTTCGTTTATCCTATCTTTTCGCAGCATTCTTACACTCATCACACATCTGAATTTATTTATTACATCAACAGTAATGCAATAAATTCAATCATATTAGATATGCTATGTGAGATATCACAGATCCCTTCCGTCTATCCTCGATGGCGTAAAGAAGTTTGGGACGTTTTCACCGATAATCGCTTCTTCAACATGAGCTCCGCTTATGCCAAAAAATGGCACGAAATAATGAAAATCATTATGATTTCTGAAAAGGAAAGATTCACGGAGATACTTGGTAAGTAGATTGAAACGTTGAGTGAAATTGTGAAACCGGAAAATTTTCTAATATGAACTATTCTATATTAGCTCGGATATCGACATCGCCTACAAATACATTATTCACAAATAGAGATCAAGAATCCTATAACCGTGCATTGAATCTACGACGCCTATCTTTTATCTTATATTGTGGCAAAATGGATCAATATCTATCCCAGTTGCCTTTGGTGCAGGAAAAATTAGTGGAATTGTTGAAACTGGGATTAACTGAGATGGTTCACGTCGAGGTACTTGATGCCTTTTTTTTCTTCAAAAAATTTTGCATTAAATATTGGTCTATTAACTGAGTTTTATAGATATATCTATGTTTACGAATACTCATGTGTCGCATAACGAATCAACATTTGTCGAATTTTTGGCCAGTCATATTAACCGAGTTGGTTAGTATTGGAGGAATTTTTTCCTCGTGTAATTTAATGGTTTAACGATATAATTAAAAAAATGGTAATCGGATTTTTTGTACGCTTATTGCAAATAGACACGTCTTTTTGAATTCTTACAACAAGAAATGCCACCAGAACAAGAAGTGCTCAATGTATTCCTGGCTGCTTGCAAATTTTTGGATCTTTTATTCGTGTTGCAGACTGATGAATTTCAAGTGTACGTGTTTTAATTTCTATACATCATTTTATCGTACACACGTTTAAGTTTTTTTTTTGGGATATAAATTTAGGTATGAATGGATGTTCATCACAGATACTATTGACGTGATTTATCGGTCGACACCTGGGTCATCATATGCACAATTAGACAAACTCAGTGAAAAATTAATAGCTCAACAAAGCGGTGACTTCAAGGTATTATAAAATTATTATAATAGATTCATACAAAATATTACGTACGCATTTGACTATAAGTTTTATTTATTATTACTCTTTCATTTATAACATTTGCTCAGAATACACAAGCGAATCAAATCCCCAAAAAATCGAAAAGAACCGGATCTCCTTCACCACAACCACAACCTTCATCTATATCTTCTTCAATTTCTCATCTCACCACTGATGAACTTAAACGTCCAATGCTAACAATGCGAATCATAACTGACCTTGGACAATTGGAATTTTTCGTGCGTCACGTTAGTCTCTACGTGTATCAATCTACTTTTTCGCTAGCTGAACCTGATTTAGTTTATATTGAAAGTTTGCTTGAAAATGATTTGTTGGATGGTAGCGGTAATTTTGTTGAAGGCAATTATAATAATAATAATTCAAGTGGTTCGTTGTTATCATGATCTTAGATAATCTAATATTAAATAATAATCTTAATTGAAAACTTTTTGTTTTTACTGAATATCAATGATTCTTTAGAAATCAATCCGACATAGCGAGAAATTAAAAAATAATATTAATTGAAAATTTTTTGTTTTTACTAAATATCAATGATTTCTTTAGAAATCAATCTGACATAGCAAAAAAATTCGAGTCATTTATTATATAAAATAAATAGACACTATGTATTAGTAGATCTTTGAAAATGAATTAATTGAAAGAAAAATCATATTAGTACATGTGAAAGTATTAAGTTTTTTAAATTAAAAATAAAATTTAATGTCCGCCAGCACCGGCCCAAGCAAATCGTCCAATATTATCATCGTCCAATAACCCAGGAGGCCAATCACCTCCAACACCAATTCCTCCACCACCTACATTCCTACCTCCATCACCATCACCTCCCCCTCCTCTATTATCATTTTGACCCCATCGTAATTGACGTACATATACCAACCACCCAATTAAAAGACATATCACCAAAATCATTAAACTTTCCATTAAATCATCTTGCAATTCCTCCTCTTCATAAGCTTCTTCAGTCGTAGAGCTTAACGATTCCGTGAAATCTTCTTCGCCTTTCTTACGTGCATTATATTTTTTTAATAGTTGCTCTTCACTTGGTCCAAAATCCCACTCACGTCTTTCTTGTTTAGGAGGGCCACCACTGCTACCGCCACCAGTCCCATCTTTGGTTAATTGCCTTAAAGTGGTATCAGTATTCTTTTCGTCTGAAACTTTTCTTGATGCTATACTTTCCCACCATACCCCTTTAGATGCATTTTCAGGATTTACTTCATCCCCATCATCACCTCCAGTAATATAATTCCAGAAACTTCTCGAATACAATTTAATTAAAGATAATGTTACTGGAAGATAGGCTTCTGGATTCGTAGAGAGTGATTGATCATACCATCGTTTTGCTAGGTGAAAATCCTATTTAATAATAAAAATATAATGAGAGTCATTGGAAGAAATATGAGTAATTTTTAAAGAAAAACAGACTCACTCTAGATACACCAATTCCATTCTCATGCATCCAACCCAAGTTCCACATTGCCATAGAACTTGATTCGAATTCAGCTGCAACTTGATAACAAGCTGCAGCTTTTTCATAATCTACATCAGTGCCAAAGCCTTTGAAATAATAGTCTCCCATTTTAAGTCGAGAATCAACATTTCCCTGGTTTGCGGAACGTGTCCAGTATATCAAGGCAAGTCTCTCTCGATCAGGGTCAGGTTTGGGAGTCACATGAGGCAATTGCCACCTTGCTTTATCTGAATTAAAGACGTTATTACATGTAATATTCAACTTAATAATGTAAATAATAAGAAATATGCACCTCTATCGAGTAACCATGCGACATTTGCTTGCCCCACTTCATATCCTCGTTCAGCCGCAATCAAATAATTAAGTAAGGCACCATCTTTATCACCGGATTGATAAGCTTCGCGAGCAGCTTGGAAAGGAGAATGTAGCCAATCACCTTTTTCCGCGACTGTTTTATAATACTAGAGAGATATTCTATCAGTAAAAAGACATCAACTAAACAATATGCGTCATAAAAATTACCGCTGCAGCCAAAGGACACGATTTTTGAGTGCCTTCACCCCTTGCATGCATCTCTGCTAAATAATAATGTGCTAGGAAATGTGCAGACTGTGCGGCGAATTGAAAATATTGATAGGCTTTATCATAATCACGTTTGTTATCTAGTAAAACAGTAAGAATTTAGTAATTAGAATATATATAAATTGAAAATATAGATGAGATAAAGATATTAGCAAACCCACGCAAGTATAAAAGTCCTAAGTTGACTTGGGCATCAGGGTTTTTTGCTTCCGCTGCCATTTTAAAATAAACTTCAGCGTCTTTACGATTCTGCGAAGAAATATAAGATAAACTATCAAAGCCTTATATACAACATATTATATATATATATATATATACATGATTATTACCTTTGGCAACAATTCGCGGCCGTTTTTATCGGAAAGTCCATGTAGAAACATTAGACCTAACCCATTTTGAGCCACCGGATTTTTCTTTGTTGTATTAATTTTATTTACAATACATTTGATTAACAAGATGCTAATTGTAGCCAGAAATAATATATGTCAAAAAAATATCGCTCACCAGTATTGCACCTTTTCGAAACCACAATAACGCTGTTTCATTGTTTTGCAAAACACCCTCTGCACGCCAGTACATTTGCCCTAAAATGCCCGCAGCCGCGGCTGCTGCCTGTGCAGACGGAGAATTTAATGTCTGTTCATCGATTCTTGATATATCATTCGGCCAGTTATATTGAAGAGCGACAAGATTGAGATATTGTAATGCTTGATGAAAGTTTTGAGGTATATTTCGAGTGCCTTGATAAAAAAGTTGACCCAATACCAACTATCGGATTAAGGAGAAAAAATTTTCGTATTAAAAAGAGAATTTCAAAGAAAATATATTTTTATGAAATCAATCATATTCTTAATCTACCTGGGCACTTTGATCTCCATGTTCAGCCATATATCGATAATACTCCAATATGTCATCCCAAGCTGCAGAATCGCCTCTGCTAAGAGACGAAAGACCAGAAGCACCGTATCCGTATATTCCACCATCTTCTTCGTATAATCGAATTTTAGGTGGAGGAAGTTGACGTCCTCCCGGTGGGCCTGATTTATAATATTCAGCCGCTATTTTATAAATATTGTGTAGCATAAATATAAATAAATATTGATAGTTAAAAACGAAGCGAATATATTCTAATAAAATTTTAGTTTTACCTTTATCAGCAACTTGCTTATAGTGGTATATAGCATCTTCACAACTACGATGTACTCCAATACCCATTAGATAGCGATATGCAAGTGTCATTTGACCGGCAGTATCCCCGCCGTGCGCAGCAAATGTATGATAAATCAATGACTTTGAGAAGATATTTTAGAATTAGGATTTTCATAGAAACCATCTTCCAAACATCTAATTCGATAACTACCTGTGCTTGATCGCGTGGCACCTTTTCACCAATTCCCGTGGCGTACATGAATCCAACCATTTGTTGAGCAGTCGCATTACCGGATCTTGTTGCCAAAATTTTATAATAGTCAAAGGCAGTTGTCAGATTACGTCGATGAGAATATTTTGCGTGCTAAGCGATCAGTGATTATCGATATTAACACAAGTTATTAAATATAAGAAACATGAGAGATACAGTATAAAACATCAATAACTTACAAAATTGATATCAGCTAATGAATATAACGCATCATCATGTCCTAATTCTAAACCCGCTTTTTTCAACATTGCAATAGCGAGCTCCAATTTTTCATTCTTTGGCTCAATTTCATATTTCTTTGAGATCTCACCATTAAGCGGTTGTTGCGGGTTTTTCGATTTTGAAAACAATGACATAAAAATCTTTCCTAATAGACGTAACGAAAAAGGTAATACGCTCGCATCAACATCATCATTTTCGGTAATGGATTGCGAAGGTCTCAGCGAAATCGGTTTTAGATTACTGAGAATATCGAGTGCATATTGATACAATTCATCGGCTAAAGACGCAACGAATACGTTAGTCATTTTAAAACGACCAATTAATTAACAATGAAAATTAGAATGCCAACTAAAATCTACCTGAAAGATTCGTCAATAAATGTTGCTGTAAAGAGGGTTCCGATTGAATATTTTCGGTGAAAGGTGGTTCTGTTAACTGATTTTCAAACAATTTTTATTCAATGCTTTGTTAGATCATCGTAATTATTCCGGAAACAATTGTTTGTTTGAATCTCAATAATTGATGTTAAGTCTTCCAGGTGAAGAGTAGTGCACATGCTAACTAACTTTGCGACAGGGTTGAATAAGAAAGTAAATTTATCAAGCAACTGTAAAAGATTAGAATTACGATAACAAAAATTCAATTGCATACCTAAAAATTATTTGCTGCAATTCCTTAAGCGGAGGTGCAAGGTACCAAACAAACAACTGTTCAAGAGAAAAAAACATCACGACTGGACAAAACTCACCTCTTCCAATTCTTCACCCAATATTATATTAGGAGAGAAAAAAAGGAGTGTGCAAACTAAGAAGGATAGAGAAATCAATTCAAAACTTGAGTGTGACGCGCAAGTTAAGCAAAGTTAAATTAGTTACCAAGCCAAAAGCTAAAAAGTTTTCGTTTGGAGGGCATTATGATGTTTCAGAAGTAACATATCCTATGAGCGAGGTTTCGATTATAAAAACTCATTTGTCCGAGAAAAACACGTACTTCATTCAAAAATCTAATTATCCAATCATTTATATGCATTTTCGAGAAGATTCTCATAATATAACACTTGGAAATATTTGATTTGATCGATTAATTTTTTAGGCTAATGCTAGAATATAAGAATAGTTTTTCTACTAAAAAAAAAAAAAAAAAAAGCTAATAATCAATCTCTATAACAAAAAAGCAAGCTTCCCCCTCTTGAGTTCTACACACGAATCTCAACGGCTGATTATCAAGAACATGCGAAATACTAAAGCTGATAATCATATTTGCAGTCATTGTAGAAAGATCCGTGAAATTGTTAAAGAAATCAAACGCGTAGATATTTTCCGGATCGAAAACGTGAGCTTTACGAATTTCGGGGTCTGTAAAGTAGGTGCGTCGTTGCGCAGAAGAAAGCATTGGTTCGTGGTCGGGTAATATTAATTTTGTGTCTTCTTTTAAGTGATTCTTGCCGTAGTATGCCCAGGGTCCGACAGGCAGTAAAGGAGGGGATGAATCTTCTGATGAAAGAATATTCTCAGCTTTGTTATTATCGTCTTGTGATGACAGCTTCTCATCTTGTTCTGCGCGCCAAGCTCTTACGACATTCATTCCACACATGACCCAACTCCCAGCCCAAGGTCGAATTTGCTCAAAAATTCTTTCAGCTGTGAACCCTGGATCAATATACTGAGCAAATCTGACCGCTAAAGAAGAGCCCCTTGGCGGCTTAACAGCGTGTTCCGTTTCTGCACAAAAAAGCAAGTCATCAAAAGTCCAAAGATTATCTTGACGTTTCGTGTTAGTCGCTTTAAAACGACCTTGAATCTGAAATGAGAAAAATCGTCGATGATTTTCAAAATAATCACACGTTGTCAAATTTACTTTTCCATTGCTCTCATCATCATTTTTATTATAATTGTTAAGTCGAACAGTAATATATCCTGTAAAGTGAGAAGAGTTGACAAGTAAAGGATGTCGGTCGTCGTTTACATTATATTCTTGAAGACAGTCATATGTTGGTCCTATTTTGACAATTGTCATGACTCTTAATGAAAATAAAGAATTAGAAGGATGAAAAATAAATGTTTTTTACACTCTCAATTGAGTTATACAGAGTAATAATTATAGTAACGATAATATTTGCCAAGGGAAAGATATTATTAACGCAACGGAATAGAACCCGCTAATCCGTTTATTCAATGTTTATCAAGCGATAGACTAAATTTTATTACGTGATAGTGATGATGAAATATTTAAAAGATGATCTGCGCATGTGATAACAAAGAGGTTTTACGTTGATCTAAAACGTTTTATTTGAGTTTCAATTTGGGTTTCAATGAATGTCTGTTTTGCCTTTCTTGATTAACAAACAAATCATCACATGCTTTGACACAAAATGCTGAAGCGTCTTACTACTACACACATGATAATTTCTTGCTAAGAAGGAAAGGAAATAAAAGTAGGACGATTTTGACGAATACGTATCTTGGCGGCTTCGCTTGCTAAATGATTGTTATTAATAGGATGGTAAAAAAAAACAATAATGAAAACAAAGAGATCAAGATGCTCTTCTTGAATTTAAATATGTATGAGGGACTTGAATATATATATGAAAAAAATATCCAAGCACAATAAAAAAATCTAGATGGCAACAGACTTACAATAAAAAGTTTCTTTTTTCCAGAGATTGACCGTCCGCGTCGCAATCATATCAACCTCATCATAACTGAGCATTATTCGTGGTCGCTGATTCGCCACAATGATGGAAGAGATTTCATTCTCCAATCGACCAACATTTTGCTCTAATTTTGACGCAATGTTCTCCAAGGATTCAAGCCTTGCGTTGAATTGCGTAAGTTGTTCGCCGATTTGTGTGTTTATTTGGGCATAATTTTCGTCAACTTTTGCGTGGAGTTGAGCGAATTTTTCGTCAATTTCGAGTGTTAATTGAGATTGAAGTTCATTCATCGTGATTTGACTTTGTGTTAACAGATCTTCGAAGGAATCAAGTCGTTCTTTTGTTGAAATTTGATTTTTATTGAAATGCTCTGTAATTACACCATTCACACATCGTAATCATCATCATCATCATCACACATTAATTTGAATTGAAAATAAAAATAGAAAAAAAACCTTTTATCCTATTCTCCAATTGAATTGATTTTGCGATGGAAAGTCCCATTGCCATCATATGTGCAGGTTGTAATTGTTCGATTAAACGCCAATCCTCTGTCAACCCATTTTCGACAAATCTTGTCACGAGATCTTCCATATCGATATCAATCAGCCAACGAGTTATTTCAGTGTCGACTAATTAATTACCATTCAGAAAATCACGATTAGTGTTATGATGATAGAGATGATGATTTATGCTAATTATATTTATTTGATATAAAAAAATTCAGTGATTAAACAAATTATAAAAAAAATACACGTCAAATTTTTTCTAAATATGAACATGCCTTCGTCAGGAGATGGAGACTCGTGTCGAGCTCTTTTCTTCCCTGAAACCTTAGTAGCGCTACCTCGTAGACTAGGATTAGGTGTAAGTATAGGCGGCTGTTGTTGTTGTGGCAGCAGTGATGTTGGTGATAATAGTGGTGGTGTTTGCGCAATTGGTGTAGCTACAGTGCTCGAGTTGGAATCACTACTTTCTTGATATTCACCAATATAATCAACTGCATAAGGTTTCAGCGATTCTATAATTGTTTCATTCTTATAAAGATAAAAGAATAAGATAATACCATATAAATTTTTGATGCTTGATTATCGTACGTAATTCTATGTCTTTTACAATACTTACAGGTTCATTTCCTACACCTAAATTATGCACCTTTATTAACACATCTATAATTATTAATATTATATAGAGAAAAAAACTTCCATGCAACAAATGCCATTACCCTACTAAGCCTACGAAGTTCGTTCCGCTTCATGCTTTCTAGCTCTTTAAGCGCAAATTTACGTTCTTCGTCTGACATTCTGTAAGACTCAAAAATTTGAATCATTCACTCGAATTCATTTTTTTATTTATGATGCTTGTCACGTGTGCGCCACTTAACTAACATCAGAAATTGGCATCTCATGATTTTTTATGAAATAAAAAATCGAGATCTTGGAATGATATCGATATAGCATCTTACTTTAGGTTAACAAAACTCTCTGGATCTTCCTAATTAAAAGATGTCTTTGGTAACTGCTTCTCGAACATTTCTTTCAAGTTTTGCTGGAGTCAAGCATAATGCTCTTCTGGTAAGCTCAGCATAGTTCTGTAAGAAGTAATGCACTCGAGGCCTTATCTGTTTCCGACTACTGTATGCTTAGTCTACAACATACTTGGCTCGCACCTTAAAAACCTCGGCATCAGCTCAAATGGCGGCGGAGGTAGGTAAGTAACCATCGAAACTTTCTTGCCAACTTTTTTGTCAACATTGTTCCTTACACTGAAATTCTTCGATGTCGAATAGCACCCTCTTTGACCCGCGAACCTCGTAAGAATTTCACTACACGCTATACCATAGCTTGGAGTGTCCAGCTTACTGCATTTCTGCAGCAGTGATTTGCTGCTGCATTTCTCCGCAGTAATTTACTGCAAATTCTGCAACCCGAAAAACGTCTAGATCATGACGATGATCAAATTTAAAAATTCGGTAACTTTGGAACGCGATATCTCGATGTTCCGCGGTCCAATTGAGGCAAAAATAGAACCATTCGATTCGTCTGGATTAGATAAATCGAATAATCCTATTTTTGCCGAAATTGAAATGTGGAACGTCGAGATATCGCGTCCCAAAGTTACCGAATTTTTAATTTTTTAAATTTGATCATCTGGATTTTTTTTAAATTTAATTTTTCGATAGATTCTTTTGATAATGCGTGCCATTTATCATTCAATCATGCACATAATTTCTTAGAAAATTTCGTATAGATCATTCTTATAATGTAAATCACATTATCATAAAACATATGGATTCTGCAGATCTGCAAATTACATCAGAATTACAGGATTTGCAGTAAACTGGACGCACTATCATAGCTTAAAAAATTTTCACTAATTTTCTTATTCATATCTAGCCAAGAAAAGGGCTCCTTTTAACAAGACATTTGCGATTTATCGTTGGGTGAGTCCCTTTCTCTTTTTAAAGTCATTTCTTTTGATTAACGTTGACTACATTACATAATAAATTGACAATAACAACCACCATTAAAATGTATAAGAACCCCGATGAACCGATCACTAAACCTCATTTACAAAATTATGAAATTGATCTAAATACATGTGGTCCGATGGTCTTGGATGCGCTCATTAAGATCAAAAATGAACTGGACCCTACGTTGACATTCCGTCGCTCATGTCGTGAAGGAATTTGTGGATCCTGCGCTATGAATATTGATGGTGTGAATACTTTGGCGTGTTTATGTAAGATTGATCGTAATGCGTCAAAGAGCAAAATTTATCCTTTGCCTCATAGTAAGCATTCTGCGAATCGAGTAAATTATAAATCTTCAAACGATTAACATATACGAGGATATGATTATTAATTATACTCATGCTGATGGTGTTTCTAGTGTATATCGTCAAAGATATAGTTCCAGATCTGACACATTTCTACAAACAATACAAATCGATTGAACCGTACCTCAAAAAAAAGACCGAACTCAAAGAAGGTGAACGTGAAAACTTGCAAAGCATCGCGGATCGTAAGAAATTAGATGGTCTTTACGAATGCATCTTATGTGCCTGTTGCTCTACTTCGTGCCCAAGTTATTGGTGGAACTCCGATGAATACCTTGGTCCGGCTGTGTTGATGCAGGCTTACAGATGGATGGCTGATACCAGAGACGATTTTGCTCACGAGAGACGTGAAGCTTTGCAGAATCCTTTCTCGGTCTATCGATGCCACACTATCATGAATTGCACGCGTACTTGTCCCAAGGGCTTGAATCCTGGAAGAGCGATCGCACAGATTAAGAAAGATATGGCATTGGATTAATATCAAATTATGAAATAATTACAGCCTTGATCATCATTATCAATTTTATAAAGCTGAATTATCTAGCGAAAGCAAGGATATCGGCAGTCTATTAAAAGAATACATTGTTGATCGATTTCTTACTTTTTTGTTCGTTTGCTATTTAATTCTGCAAACGCTCAAAGTTCATCTGTATGAGTATTTATTATCGTTTAGATAACGTCTTTGTTTCGTGGGTTGGATTTTAGAGACATTTTTATTTGGCAATAAAAATAGCGATATTATTAGCTTTTCGACATGCGATTATGAAATTGTACTAGTATACTAATACATTAATATATACTTTATCGTCTAGAATCTATTTACACTATACAATTATAAGAATAAAAAACTATAAACATAAATTACAGAGAAAATTTTTTTACCGAGACCGATTTAACTTAGTAATCAAACTTTTGTCGTATCAAAGTATTCACCAAACTCCCGAATAAACTTATCAGCATCCTTCGAATATTTATTTTGCGTCAATTTTAAATATATTTGTGACAAAAATTCACCAATTGGACCTATTGTATGCCTATCACGCATATCTTTTAACAACCTCATAGCCGCTTCCGGAGAATGCACCGCACATTCATAGTCTATTAAAGCCTGAATAGTTGTAACGTTCGGGATATATTGATACTCTGTCTTATTGACAATATCATAATATCTTCTCATGTTTTTCACATCACCCCATAATTGCGAACCAGCTATCAGTAAATGAAAAGTATCCAAACTCGACTTAGCACTATACTGCGGCATATGCTTGTCGAATATTTCGTGCATCTGCGCCAGGTGACCAAGTTTACCGTACCCGTAGATCAGCATATTGAAGGTCTCCACCGATGGGAAGATTTTGTTCCGTGGCATTAGCTCGTATAAACACTCGTTCAGTCGCTTCAGGTTGCCGAGTTTTGCGTAGCCTTTAATCAGAGAATTTAATGTTTCGCGCGCGGGGCAATCTTTAAAGATGTTCAGTGCGTCCGTCTCATTCCCTTTCTCGAATGCATGATCTATTAACGATTTAATGATATCTCGATGTGGTGCGAACTCGATGTGCTTTTCTTTTTTCAGCATCTTATAATATTTATACGTGGCATCTAAGTCATTCCATTCATGTGCCCATTTTATGAGTTGTTTGTATGTCTCATCCCTCGGAAAAATGCCATACCGTGGCATTAATTCCACTAAAACTGAATTCATTCTTGTTAAATCTCCTGCTCTTCCATAAGCGTGAATTAACGAATCCATAATATTATTGGTCGGTATCAATGGTATTTGTTTATTTGATTTAATTAATAGTTTACGTTTTAACAAAGGTGAAAAGTCCGGTGATAACACTTCTTTTGCGTCAATGTTTTTTAATTCCTCGTCATCTCGGTCGATGCTATCAATTGATAATTGCTCGGTAAATGCTTTGTCAAAGATATATCTCACATTTTCAACGTCCCCCGTAACCGCGAACATTTTCATCAAGATCGAATAGGTGACTCGATTTGGATGCACACCGGAATCGAGTAAATGTCTGAAACTTTTAAGCACATGCTGCTTGATCTCTTCAGGTGTTACGCGTGGTGGATGATTATTCGGATAAAATGATCTAAACGGATTCGGATTTTCTTCATCAAATAGCCGTTTGTAGTAATGCGTAACATGACTTTTCATATAACAATTATACGCAAACGTGGTCGGTTTGATTTTATACTGGATAATATGCTCCCAAACATGATCACAAAGTCGGTAATCTCCCATGGCGCTCAACACTTTTAACATGTGCGTCAAGTCCAAACTGTTTAGCTTAACTTTGCAATTCAACATCCTCCTATAAGCAACAAACAGTTTTTCTCGGCAATAATCTTTTTGTTGACCTAACTGGGGAGTTCTTTCGAGCGGCGCTTCAATACTTTTCAGTACGAGCGAGTGATGCTCGGGAAATAAGATGTATAACTGCATTTTCTTTGATAAATTGTTGTATTCTTCCCAGGCGCGTTCATGGTCTCCTCGTGCTAGTGAGTTTAAAAGCGATAAGGCTTTTCTGTTAACTACGAAGTTTCGGGAATTTTTCACGGCTGGGGTTGGTCGCGAGTAAATTGACTTTTTTTGGAGTCGAATGGAACCTGAATAGTAGTAGTTTGAAATTTTTTTTCGAGTTTCGAAATGTCTGACGCCTATCCGCGCAGATAAAATGGAATAATTAGATAATAATGGCATATTACTCAAAATACAACAAAACAATCTTCCACTATATCTGATTGGCGGTCCTTAAAAATTTTATTCTCCGTCACACGATGGAATCTACTCAATCCTCTTTTGAACATTTACTCTCACCGAATTTTCAAGACACCATTAAAGCATGGTTAAAAGAGGATATTCCCTCCTTCGACTATGGAGGCTATGTTGTTGGTGATGACGTTAAAAGTGCTTCTCTGTTAGGCAAAACACCCGTGAGTTAATTGTTGTAAATTCACCTTGCAGCAACTTTTTAACCTACGTGCTCTCTCTAGGGTGTACTAGCCGGTGTTCCATTCTTCAATGAAGTGTTTCGTCAATTAAATTGCAGGTTTGCCTAATAAAAGTTGTGTGAGTACCTAAACAACAATAAGGAATAACTTTTGACTTTAAACTTTCAAATACGCGAAAAATTACGCGTCGATTTACGCGTCCTCGCTTTATTGAAATGAATCATTGTTTGATAGGGTCGATTGGTTTCTCAAAGAAGGAGAGTTTTTTCAACCAGTCAAGGAAATTGCACGTGTTCACGGAGCGGCACGTAATATTTTATTGGGAGAACGTACGGCATTGAATATTATTGCACGCTGTAGTGGCATTGCTACAAAGTATTTTTCCTTTAATGAATTGTTTTTTCGAATTGATGTTATGTGTTATTCTAAGACGTAAAAATATATATTTTTAGAGCCAAAAAGTGTAAAGATCTAAAAATAGAGCATGGATATCATGGTATTATTGCTGGGACAAGAAAAACTACGCCTGGTAAATTAAATTCACCACATTAAATTATTGACTTTTATTTTCAACATAATTAACGATATTTGTCGTGCATGAACAAAAAATAAAACTGTCAAAAGGATTTCGCTTGGTGGAAAAGTATGGAATGTTAATTGGTGGAGTAGACACACACCGCATCGATCTGTCCACGATGATAATGTTAAAAGATAATCATATTTGGAGTCAAGGTAAAAATCCATGTTGCTCGATCTCCCGATCCTTTTCTTTTTTTATCATTTATTATTTTTATAGGCTCGATCACACAAGCAGTGAACCGAGCGCGAGCAGTCGGCGGATTCTCCTTAAAAATAGAAGTTGAATGCCGCACAGAAGCCGAAGCAGACGAAGCTATTCTAGCTGGTGCCGATGTCGTAATGCTTGATAATATGCACGGTGATAAATTGAAAAACGTGGCGAAATCTTTAAAATCGCGATGGTCAAATTATAAATTCTTGTTGGAGTCTAGTGGTGGGATTACCGAAGACAATATTGTGGAATATTTTTCACCGGGTATTTGTTATTTTTTTCTTTCGTTATTCGATGATAATGATGCATGACATCTATAAACAAATAAATTGCGTGTTTTAAAATTCTATGACTTCTTAATTAGAAGTAAATTCAAAATTTAGTCCGTGGTTATAAAGCCTTTTTTTTAATTTTGATTAAAGCTATAGAATTTTAAAGCATAAAATTTAGTTTGATTATAGATGTAATAAACCTGAATGAACTTCTTATTTAATACGGTTGATTTTAAAAGATATAGATATTTTGAGTATGGGCAATTTGTCGCAGAGCGTGGCGCATATTGATTATTCTCTTAAGATCCAAAAAAAGGAATAGAAAATATATAGACGACCTACCATATCATCAATTCCATTTGCAAAGCAGAAAATATTTATATCTCTCATTTACAAAAATCTCCTTCAAATAAAATTGATGAAGATGCGAGACAAAGCGAAATAAAGTTCACGAAAAAAGTTATTGCATAGGTCAAAGGTCCAGGTATAGCAAAATAAGGTTGAAAGTATATCTCGCGTCCCATGATTTCATGTACCTTGTCTAGGATATGAATTTATATTGTTTAAAATACAGCAAATATAAAATTCTGTTCATGGAAAAACTTTTGGTTAAATCTCTGCAAAAATTTCTTAAATTATAATCATAATCATTTTTATCATATTTATCTTTTTGATGAAATTTTTGTGACGCGGTATGCAATAAAATCTGGATCTTATACATAATATATGCAAAAGGTTTTCATTGTACTATTACCGTTTTAAGATTATGTGTATGTAATTATTTTAGGATACTCTATTTAAGTATGGTATATTTGAGCATGGTAGTATAGTATAGTTAATTATGTTAACATTAAAATACAAAAAACCATATCATACCTACAAAACTAGTATATATATATATATGTATATATGTTAATATTGTATGTCCTAAACTAATATACTTTTAACTCAAGTCAAATTTCTTTTGGTTTAGTTAAATAGGCAAGTGTATTTTACTAAAAACCCTTTCATTTTGATCACATGATATCTCTATTAGTCACGCTACATTTTGGTATGAAATTCAAATTTTTACTATTCTTAGTATATTCTACCTACCAAAGTAAAAAGAGATTTTCTGATCAAAGAAATTTTTGATCCAAATAAGATGAAGAGATACATGTAGCTTGTTACTTAAACTAAATTCAATTACATCTTTACTCACGCATTCTTGACTTTTTAAAATAGAAAAAAGTGAAGTTTTTTTTGATGGTATACAAGTGACTGATTTTATTGATCTGAAAACTTTTAAATACGTAAATAAATTAAATAATTTGATGTAAAGCAAGAAAAATAAACCTTTCTAATAATTTTATTAATCTAGGTACTTGGTTCAGATGAAGAAAAAAATTTTGATTTTTATCAGTTTACGTGGAATCTAAAAGTAAAAAACATCATATATTCAGCATTACCTGTAGAATACCCTCCAACAACAGATAATAGTGTGGCTATTGTATTTAATTTGGAATAAATATCAAGTGACCATGCTATCTTGCATACCAAAGCAACTGAATTTTTTCATGATATAAGATTTATTATAAAAAATCTTTATTTCTTATAAGATTACTGATTATTTTTTGTGTGTATATAGATTCAATATTCTATTGGTAGTCCAGGTGGACAAAACAATTCCTGCAGTCCATATTTTAATAATATTGAAATAAAAAAAATGAAAGAACATGTCAAGGTGTTATAGTTTGTGAATAAACTGATCTGAGACTATGTAATAGTTATCATAATAATGTCAATTTTGATTCTGACAAATTCAAATGACTAAAAAACAATAAATGCTTAATTGATCGTAAAACAAATATATATATATAAGTTATTTGTATGTAATTCATTTTTATATTGATAGGTTTAATAACTTATTACCTTTAGAGAATATCTCGCTGTGATAAAGATTAAATATAAGTATCAAAATAATAACAATACATGTAATGGTCTTCCCATCCTGAAATGACTTTGAGTTTATTCAAATCTATAAGACTATACCCCAACCGTGGAAAATAGTCCAGTTCAACAACTTGCACAATCAATATCAAATGGAGGGAGATATTTTGTAGGATGTGATAATTGGTAGCTTGATAAAAAAAGACATCGGTTTAGATCATTGAATGAAAATGTGGATATTGACCTATTTGAGCAGTTTTTAGAAGAAAAGATTAGTATACATTTTGTATAATCAAATTGCATTTGAATAAGAATTTAATTATCTAATTTTCTCTGTAGGATTTTACTCTAACAAACAGAACTAATTATTGTCAAACAGTTTTATCTCGAAATACTGGTCTCAAAACTTGTAGTTAGTATTTATTATTGGTTTATTATATTTATTATAATATAAGCATCTGTAAAAATTTGTTTAATTTAGGACATGTTCATATTGATACAAATGGTTAATCCTATCAACCATCTTTGATTTATCAAATATGTAATGTCAAATTTTATCAATTAACACTAAAGATAGCTCCTCAACTAATTGCAGCTTGCAGCAGCCAATTAGAGAATTGCGACAGAGTTGTGACAGCCAATCAGAGAATTGTGACAGAGTTGCAGCTAGTTGTGACTCTCATCTCTAATTAACACCCTATGACTTGCAAGCATATCCTTTCATGACCTTAATATCAGTTGAAACTCATACATATCCCCCACCACCACCTATTAATATTTCTTACGCCATATAAGAGAGACTAGTTAAACTGATTAAAACAGCACATGAAGATATAGCTGATGTTACTCCGTGAAAAATACTTTCTGGTAAATTAATATTCAATGAAAGAAATTTATTTGATACACATGAATATTGTAGGCTTACTTTATTGTATTATAGGAAACTTAATCAAAGGATTTTTCAGAGTTAATCTATTAAGTAAAATACACGTATCACTAAATAATATTGATAAATTGTGCTATCTGATATCGAAAGTACACAAAGAGGTACATCCTTATGGACAGAGTATAATGAGACTAACACATGCACTTACAGTCAACACAAATAATATAAATAGATATGTTAGAAAAATGAGTAAGTTTTATTTTGTGCTTAACTTCCCAATTTGATTTTGAGCCTACAATATATCTATTTTGGCAAATAAATATATTTAGAGATGGTCATATACTCGTTATTTGTATGGCAAAAGAACAAGTAGAGAGGTTATTAAAGATGACTTATTTTCAAGTAGATCTCACGTTTAAGCGCGTTCAAGGAGAGATAAATAAATTTGAGATTAATCAATATAATAAGGAATACCACATTTGTATGATTAATTAAGAGCAATAAAATCATTTTATTTCTTGACTTCTGTCATCGATGTGAAAGATATTCAAAATTTACCCTTCTTTCCTAACATCACCTACTCTTTTCTCAATATCTATACAGCATTAACATACTGTCACATGTTTATCAATGTCTCTACTTCAGAAACATATCAATGAATTTTTCAGACTATTATTAAAATAGTTGAAAATTATATTGGATCACAAGTAAAAATTCATCATATTCATGAGAGTGGTTGGGCATGTATAATAGATGATTTGGATTTTATGCAAGCTCAAGGATTAGAAATGACATTGCATGAAATTGATAATAGTAAGATGTGGAAAGATTATTTGATTTGCATTTTCAAGTCTTGTCAAGTCTATTATAGAGCGTAAGTATCATGCCTGATCACACTTTTGCAATTTGATTAGTTGTTGATTCATTTTTCTAATTACATTATTTCTAGTAATATCCAGCATCACCATTATTCAGATAATCTGAAAAACCTAATGAATTATTTGTTAATAGTACCTACAGAAGAAGAAGTCAACACTAGAGATAGGAGCCGCAACTAGCTGCAACTCTGTCACAATTCTCTGATTGACTGTCGCAACTTTGTTACAATTCTCTGATTGGCTACCGCAAGCCGCAATTAATTGAGAAGTCATCTTTAGTTAACATGATACTTGATAAGATAATGAAGATTGGAGATGCAGATCTAGAAGGTAAGCTGAATTTTTATTGCATTATTTTTATTAATAATAACTAACTACTTTTGTTTATATAGGATGGGTTAATTTTTATTCTAACTGTTAGGTGAAGACTTCATTAAACTTCACGTGTTTGCGTATTCCTGAAATTTATTGGATTTCTTCAGGAGATACAACAAATGTTGCCAAGAGATGTCATTCTGATACCAATTAAGAAGGGAAATATTTAAAATTCTTGACAGCAATATTCAGGTATAGTATCTCATTCTTTTGCTATCACCTACTTCATGCTAACAATTTTCTAATTGGTTTATTATTTGTAGAGGCCAGCATTTAGATAATCACCATTTTGCAGCTATAACAACACATGATTTTTTTGGTATATCAAATGGAACATAAAGAAAAAGTAAAGTTGACTGTGTTGCTCATGCACATAGAAAAAGCAATATGTTTCTTATATTATTATTTATTTACTACAATCATCCCTCCAATAGTATGCTACCTTTATTTCTTCATTATCACAATACCTTTTTCTACAATTACCACTACCGATCTAACCACCTTCACACTAGTGTTTTCATAATCCTGCATACTTTACCTCTTCCATCATCTTCATATTCTATCACTCTCACCATCTTCACACTCTACCATCACTATACTTCTCCTTATTCTCTACCACTTCACAATAAATTGTATTTAGTCAAATTTTGGTTTTGATATTTTTTATAGTAAATAAACAAGCAATATCACATATGCCCAAGACATCAAGCATCCCTACAGCATCAAAATAACAAGCTCTAATTAGTTCTATAAGATAAAAAAAATTATGAACTGCTTCATTCTTACTGCAAGAGAATGATGATATGAAGCTAGCAAAACTTGAAAAACAGTTATGCATATAGCGTATAAAAATCGTGATTAGAAAGAAAGCCATGGAGATTCACCAACTTGAATTAAATAATATGGAGCATGCTAGAGAATTAGGTACTGATGAGTTAGAGAAGGGTTTTGAAGATCTTAATAATATTAGAAATATAGTTATCTTTGAGAATCTTGGTAAGGAGGAATTTTTATCTTAATCAAAAAATTAAGTAAATATTGTATTTAGTTTTGAGAATAAGAAATGCTGATCAAATATAATAAAGTTTGACTTTTTTTGATATAAAAATTACTCTTTACAGCATGACAATACAAAGTCTCTTTTTAATATACTATATAATACATGAAGGAGGTAAAATTGACCACTACCTTCAATTACCTCACCATTATCTGACTGCCCCATCATCTTCACTCTTGACCACACCCACCATCTTTACATTCTTTACTAACCTATCATCTTCAGTCTTCTCTTCTAAATTTGGTTTTGAGCATGTGTCTAAAGATAAAAATTATCAATGAGCTATAGAACAGTTTCGAATATCTTAATATTAAAATGTGTTTACCTTTAAAAAGTTTTGGTGAGATCTTTAGCTATCTAGATCTGCAAGAAACTGCTCATTCTACACATTATTATGTTCTTTATGACAAGAATAACTTGATGACTAATAAATCAAGGTCTTAACACATTGATTAAGCAAAAATAACATGCTTTTCTAACCTAATACTAAAGCTCATATCTGCATTATAGCTTTCCCAATACCCCCAATACCAAAACTTATACCTCACCATAGTGACTTACACTACTTTTTCCAGTAATTTTATATGAACAAGTTTTTTTATATAGACACAAAGTTTCTTATATAGACCATTTCAGTATGGTATGATT